>VZRF01015768.1:873977-930488 GCA_013396875.1 Vireo altiloquus
CTCTGCTTCCGGGTTGCGGCGGTACCGGGCTGTGCCCGGGACCGCGGGGCTGTTGCCGAGCGACGGCGGCGGGACCCGGGGAGCGGCCGGACCCGTCACGCCAGGCCGGGGCCCGCTCGCCCGCCAGCGCCTCCCGTGGGGCCGCGGCACCCGTGCGGCCCTGGAGCGTGCGGGGCGCAGGAAACTGCCCCGGCTGGGTCACAAACAGGTGCTGGAGCTGCAGATGCCGGGCTGAGGTTTCCGGAAGTGAGGCTCCGCTGTGTGTCCAGAGAAGGGCAAGAGAGCTGGTGTAGAGTCTGGAGCACAAGTCCCACGAGGAGTGGCTGAGGGAGCTGGGGGTGTTCAGCCTGGAGAAAAGGAAGCTCAGAGGTGGCCTTATCACTCTCTACAACTCCCTGAAAGGAGGCTGTAGCCACGTGGGGGTTGGTCTCTTGTCCCACGCAACCAGCGTCAGGACAAGAGGACATCGTGTTAAGCTAGGCCAGGGAGGTTCAGGTTGGACATCAGGAGGAATTTCTTCACAGAAAGGATGATCAGGCATTGGAGTGAGCCTCCCAGGGAGTTGGTGGAGTTACCACCCGTGGAGTTGTTTGAGAAAAAAAACTGGACATGTCATTCAGTGCCGTGTTGTAATTGACAAGGTGGTGTTCCTTCAAAGGTTGAACTCGATGATCTCAAAGGTCATTTCCAACCTAATTGATTCGAAATTCTGTGACTCGCTAGGATTCCTACACTGCACCCCCACTCCCTACTCCCACCAATTGTGAAAATCACCAGCAGAGGCCAAGCTCCACCTGGGTTCAAAGGTCGGGAAGGCACCTTGGCCTCCTGCATCACTCACCTTTCTCTGTAGCAAGAGTAGTATTCTCCTTCACACCAGCTTCCATGGACTAGATAAATAAATAGAAAAGCTTCTCTGCAGCTGTACAAATGCTCTTAGCTTCATTTGTGCCTTCGTGGAGGGAAAGGCCCTTCCCCATGCAGGTGAATGGATTTAGCCCGGGAGCACAGTGGGTGCTTGACTTGGAGCAGGAGTGATGAGAGGCTGGTGTGACAAAGGACACATCACAGCCTTCAGTGCCTCACTGTGCTTATGATCTGACACAGCTTCACCAAGACAGAACAGTTCACAGGAGTACAGAGATGTTTGATTGAGGTCAAACACAGGGTCTACTTCTGTTCATATGGAAAATGGAATCCCAGCTAAATCATACACAGAATGTCTTGTGTGCAGCCCCTGGTCAAGGACTGGCTTTCCTCTGGTGATACACTCTTGTGCTTCACCTGTATCAAAGAAAGGTGAGGCACAACTTAGCAACATTTCAGTAGCAAGATTTCATTTCTTTTCTTGTAGTTTCTGCTAAACACAAACATTAGCATCTCTACTATAACCATTAATCTTGGTACAGTTCCTTAGAGTAAAATTGTTAATCTTATCCAACTCAGTAATGTGGGGAAGCACCCAGTTTACCTTTAAATAAATCAGACTGAGTCTTCTTTACAAAGCATATTAGAACATTCATATTATATCACCTCCTGAAGGGATGATGTTATCTTTACCTGATTTCTTCACTTTGCCCAGGTGATGTGCCTTGGTAGCCCAAGCACAATTTTCTCGTCTTGATAATAAAAATGAGAGACAACAAACAGGTAAGTTTTTTTTTTCTTCTTTTTACATCCATGATGTGGAGAATATATTTGAATGCATATCCTAGATCATTGCATATTTACCAAGCTACTGAATATTCTAGTGTCCTGTGGGATCTGTTCCACATTTTAAAAATCAATGTTTATTGGACCAGAAGGGGAGAAAGAGCAAACTTAGCTCTCTTCCTGTAGAGGCCATCTGCATGCATTCTGCAGTTTTGTAAAAGGAGCTACAATAGCCATAATTTTGGAAAATATCTAAAGCAAGTATGTACATATATAAAAGGGGAAAAAAATAAGCATGATGTTTACATCAGCACCAAAATGAGATACAAGATAAAAGACAGAAACTCCAACTCAAAAATAGAAGTGTCCAAATGTTACAATTCCTGTAAGAAAATTCTTACTGCATTTTACATGTTTTTCTTCAGGTGCTGCTGATAGAATTGATTCCACTGAAGTAAGAAATCATGCCACTGACTGAGGAGAGCATGACGTGTCTTCTTACACTTGTTGATTCTGGAGGTCTGAAGGCAGAGAACAATCAGCTTTATCATGCACGGTGGGAAAATTTACCTAAAAAGTAGCATTTCGGTATTTAGATGAAAACCAATCACGCCACAAACTGGGAGATTATTTTCTGAGAACACTTAACAGGCTGTATACATTGAGGGCTAAAGAAATGCTCAGAAGGGCTTAAAATGTTACATTGAAAAAATGAGCATGAAAATGGGACCAACAGGAAGTTGGTGTTGGTTTGATGAGCTGTGTGCATTTTGTCCATCCAAGGCCTAGTGAACTTGGTTCAGAATGGTGACATTCTGCAGAGGAAGACAGGAAAACTGAGCAACGTCCAAAATTAGTATTTAAGAGTTATATAGCCCAGGCAGAATACTAATAGCTGCAAAATGAACATTTAACATATGGATAAAGTAATGACTGGTTAGAGAGTTCCCATCAGAGATATAATAGGAAACGTAAATTAATATGAGAGTGAATACTACGCTATAGAAGTGAATAAATGTACCAAAGGAGAGCCAGAGCCTCAATCCAAAGTGCTGGATCATCCAACCGAACCAGCATTAAGGCCCCTGCGTGCAGCATTTCCACTGCCATCAACCATCCTGACCAAAATAAAGGTGGTGGCAGAGAAGATCCTGCGCTGAGCCCTCCGCAGAGCAAAGCTGAGCAGCTCCAGGGCCGTGCAGGAGGCAGTTTGGGGCCACTGGGTGAGCGCTGGCTCACTGTGGGAGCTGTGGCACAGAGAGCCAGTTTGAGATGCAGATTCTAAAGAAAGGATCCAAATATCAGTTGCTGGAGAAATAGTGAGGATGGGAATGCAAGCTGGCCATTCCAAGTCCTGACAGTCTTAAAAACATGTGAAAAATTCTGTTTCAAAGAGGGAAGGGCAAACTGGTACCACCTTCACAACCACATGGTGCAGGGTCAGGGCCTGTGTTTGTGGGCATTGAACCATGGGCAGCAAAACTGGGCAGTTCTGTGAGAAAAAGCACCAAGTTTGACAAGAAGAAAATTTGTATGAAAATGACAAAAAGCACCTCTTCTCATCATTTACAATGGAAACCAGTTCTTTATTTGTTTTTTATACTGTTTATTCAATTTTTCCTTGAATACAGTGAAAAAGGTGGATATGAAATTAAGAGATCTTAAAAATTCTTAAATAATTTTAATTTTCATAGTTTAAATATCACTTTTATTGATAAAAATTTAAAATGCAGTTCTATGTTTAGATTATTTCCTCAATTTCTACCTCATTAACAAAGAAAGAGGACATTGTAGATAGTTTCACATGTTAAGAAAAAATTCCTTCATCATGAAAATAAAATAAAAATCCTTTTTAAATCTATATCTGTGGCTATTAAACAGAATTTATTTATTACACCAATAAAAGAGCAATATAATAATCTAAAATGTGTTTATACATTATTTATATTTAATAAAAATGTATTTCAACCATCATTATTCTTCTCAAACCTTGCGTGTGTAGCAAACTGTGCACTAGACACGGTCCTGCTGATTTTGATAAACCCTGTACCATGCACATGTCCACTGCTGGAAATTCAAATGCTAACTTACAGCCCCTGTACATTACCCATGAAGTCTCTCCTCCTGTCCATTCCTATCCCATGTTGGAACTGTTGTGAGTCCTTTTCCCAATGTGCCCACAATATCGCTGGTGAGATGTCACCTTGCATTAGCACGTCCACTCTGAGATGCAGTAACCTGCACTGAAAACATAAAATGCACATCATCCATCTTTCATGTGACAGCTGCATCCCACCTACTGAACTTTCAAGCTCATGGCACACCTGGGTCAAGGTTCTGTTAATAAAATGATCCTGAGTGACAGAAGAGAGGGAATTAACTGCCTTGCAAGCATTTGATAAACTGTTACCTGTAATTTCTTTTGTTTGTTGCCTTGGGGAAATGTCCTAGAGAGGAAACAAGTTAACGACAAGCCCCATTTGTCCAAGTGGGTTTGTGGAGATGAAGATGAAAGGCAATATACTTGTGTTACTCACAGCTTTGTGATTTTAATCCACTTTGTTAGGGAACTAACTTTTGGTCCATCAAATAATGTGATAGCTAAACTATTCAAAGAAAGAGAAAACAAATGTTTCTGTACTTTGGATATGTCTGTTGATATGATTGCATGATTCTACTGTTTCATATGTAATCAAAAGCACAGTGTTTCAGTTTAACCACTAAGGTTATAGTTATATCTAGAGATCATAATTTTTGATAGTAAATAAATAACATATTAAACACATAAATAATTTGAGATAATTATTCAAGTAATCGAATATATACACATTATTGACACTTAGACAAGACTCATTTTTTAATATTTTTGATATATACTTGTCTCATTTTTGATTTGTTGCAGCATTACAAACTTTTAGAAGAGAATTTTTTAGATCCTTTGAAGACCTATTTTAAGTCAACTATTTTGGAAAACATTGTTCCAATATAGTAGTACTTTAACACAGTTCAGTCTGGTGATGTAAATGAATGAAACATTTTCCCAAGACTTAATTACAGTTCCTAAATACTGGGTGTGATTATGTACACTGTGTGGGACTGATGCATGTTATAATTGCTGCATGTTGTTACCATGCTGTACCTGAGTTTTGCAGTGAGTGCTGCTGTTCACTACAGCCACAGGCAAACGAGGCAGGGGAGAAAGGCAAAGGAGAAAGAGCTTTTCAGAGTTTCCACAATAACCCCACAGACCTGATTTTTTATATGCAGCAGAAGACCCAGGAAAAAAAGACAGGAATGTTCAACTTAGGCTCCTCTCCAGGATCAGCATCATATGGGAGAGATAAAAATACAAGCTAAAAAAGTCAGCAGTTGATCCAGACTGAAACTGTCTTCTGCTCCTGGAACTATTCCTGGCTCAGAGAGGAAAAAAGAAAGAAAAGAGAAGTGTCCCACCTCGGAGATGACTCAGTGCAGAGTGGAGTGGAATGCCACACTGATTCCCTGGGAGTTTGCCACAGTTCAGGTGTTGGTAGGTGTGATGATGAGGCTTGACAAAACCTTTTCAGGCCTCTGCCAGTGGCTGCTGGCATTCTGTATCCAAATGAACTAAGATGTATTCCACAAAGTACTTGATAGAGAAGAAAACTTTAAGTAGGAACTTACTCTTCTGTATGCCACTTTAAAAAGAAGAATTCCTGTTCAGCCTACAATATCCTCAGTAAAAAATAGAGACTGAAAGCACAAACAGAATGAAACAATGTGACCTCAATACAGAACAGAGTTTAAAAAAATAAAAAGAAAAAAGCAAAAAGCAGTGTTTAACCATGTGCTCAAACTTGAAGTACATAAAAGCAATTCCATCGACTTCACTGGCACCACTGATGTACTCTGTGACTGCTGGGAACTTGACCTCAGCAGGCTGTGCACAACCTTCTTATCATCAAGAGAATCACATCATCAAGTGTCTCTGCAAGGACAGAACATAATTAAATGGGAGCACATCTAGCAGGGGAAAGCATAATGTTAATCTGTAGTAGTAGTAAAAATATTCCCTGGTTATAAAATTCCTTAAATGATAGCTTATTTTCTTTCCAGAAAAACAACATCCTGGCAGTAGAAATGTTCAAGCCAGGTGACCATAAGAAGAGGCAGACATGCATTTTCTTGGTTTTGTTCATCCCTCATCACTGCACACATCTACATCTATGCTTGGATTTTTATTTTACAGCTGCAAAGGGCAGAAGGCAAGTGATTTATTCCAACATGCTGTGCCACTATAGAGCTGAACTGGGGCTAGCTGGGCTGGCAATAATTGGTTGCTAAAACCAGCAAAAGATGGGAGTACCTTTAAAAGACATCTAATGTGCTGATTGTTAAATTAAGCTGAAATTACATTATTAAAGAAAGGTTTCCAGTGTCAGAAATGAAAGAATGTCATACATTTCCACTGAGGAAATCTAGATCTCACCAGAGGGGACATCCACTGTCATTACTCTGCTATTTTATCTGTTTTGTCTTTTATAACAACTTTGTTGCCAGACAGAAACAAAACAAAAAAAAAAAGCTAAGAGATGGTTGAGAGTTGAAAGAATCAGCAGAGAGAGCAAATAAGTGATGTAAGAATTGGAAAAACTACTCAAAATTTTAGAATTGCATACAGTGTAAAGCTGTTACAAAATAGTTGATAAAAAGTGAGGCTATTTTGGATGTAGATGTTATACATCTTACTATTTTTGTTCCAACAGCAAACGTGCATCATCAAAATCAGTGAAATTATACCACTACAAATATATGTTTATTTCATATATAACAAGAAATAACTGAATAATTTTTCAAGTCTGCTTTTCCATTTCTCTCCTTTGCTTGGTTAATTTGTTTGGTTTAGCTTTTTTCCCTCCAAATCATGCCATCTATTCATGACTTGCTATTCTCACAATTTCTGATAGATTTTCTTGTTAAATCCATCCATTCCTACACACCTTTTGGAGCACAGACTGGAAGCAAATATCAAGGCACATTTTGTTTATGAAAGTACAGGTGCTGGTGAATATTAGTGAGATTCTGTGCGTGATACAAACAGAATCCCAGCATGTACCAAAGGAAGGAATCATGGATGCACTGTGACTGGAAGGCTCACAGAAGGTCTTAGCCCAAAGCAAGGTTGCACCAAATTCACATCAGGGTGCTCAGGGATTTGATCAGACCTCCTGGGCTAGTGGATTCACAGCCTCTCCATGTAACCTGTCCCAGCCTTGGCTGGATTTGCTGAAGTTTACCACCATCCTTTTTACATTTTTATCTAGAACCCAGCTTTAAAGGAATAGTCCGAGGAATTTCAATTAAATTGATGTACCACAATACATAATAGGGCTGAGCGAGCATATCCCCACACTCCATACTTTTCTTGCACTACATTGATCCTGCTGTTGCCTCAGACCTCTGCTGGATTGTGTGGCTTTTAGGCAAAGAAGTGTATCTTTGTACTGTATGGAGTCCAACAAGAAAAAAAGGGCTGGGGTGGAGGGTGTCTGCTGAAGCAATGGCATGGTTACTTTCCAGGTAATTTTTCTTTCTAATTTTACTCTACTCTTTTGTCTTCTCTTGCATTTTGTTTGCTTCGGCTAACATTTCATGTTGTTTATTGCTCATCTTTCCATTAGTAGCACACTGTATTTTTATCCCCTGTAAATGCAACACATGCTCCTGCTCCTTTTCTTGTAATGCTTCCAGCACTGCACAAATGTATCTACATTTTCCTTTTCTTTTTCTTCCATCTTAATGCAGTATACACCATATCCACTTCATTATTTTCCTCTCAAATTGTTCTAAATTATTTGTTCGGTGTGAAGGGAGAACAGAAATGTCATAAAAATAACTGCTTTACCTTTAATCACCTGGGTATCATAACAGTTTGTGTGTATTGTATTCAGTGTAATCATGTTATGTCATTTGGCAAAAACTCATTCAAAATTTGGGGGTTCAGGTTTTAGAGGAGATAAAATTTAAAATAGTTTTATATTATATAAAATAATACTGAGCCTGAATGGTGTTAATTAAAATGCCCTCCCCATCAATTGGAATTTATTGCTTTGTAAGTAGTGGTTACTATATCGGTGACATAGTATATGATATACAAGAAAAGCAGAAGATTCACATCACAATTCTTACAAGATGTTTTAATTCTGACTTCCATTTTTTTTATAGTCTTCATCACCATTAACTATTTTTTGCCTTGTTACAGTGGTTGTTGTTGCTAGTTTGTTGATAGCTTTTTGTAATGTGCAAATCTTTTCACTAGTAGTCCATAAGTATTTCTTGACTGGTAGGAAGCAGGTTTGTTTATATTCACCCCTCTAGCTGGTCAAGAATTTTATTATATGAGTTCTATTCTGCTCATATCGAACTCCCCGTGAAACCCTCCTTTTATTTTGACCATGAGTGAATGATTTACTGTGGATACAGAATGTCCTTTGTGACAGTGAATCCAAACACAGGTGCTAACAGTGTCAGGGAGAGCAGGGAGTATAAAACATTTTTCTCCCTCCTGCTGGGAGCTGGGCAGGACTACTCCAGTGCTGGTCACTGCCCTCTCCCTCCCCTTGGAGGATCTCTGTGATCCAGCAGCCTTATCCCCATCTACAATGCTGCCCTGCTTCCAGGCCATTTCCTGACTGCACAGTAACACAGAGGAGTTTGCATTGTGTATCCTCTTCCGTGGGTTATCTACAAGCTTGACAAAGGTCCCAATACCCTCTTTGTTGATAATCCATTTGTACTTATGTACAAGAAGTAGTACAGTTAAGGCTGATATATAGGAAATTCTCCAAATAATCCATTCCAGGGAAAATGAAGACTCTGGCTGCTCATGCATAGCAGTCTAAGGGATAACTAGCTGGCTAAAATACCACTTAATTTATGGTTATTCGTGTAGGTGGCTACAGCTCAGTACTACTATACTGCCTTTTGTTAAAAGTTGGAAATTAATTTACTCTTTCTTCATTTCTTTTAGCAATCCCTTCCTGAAAGCCCTTTCAAGAAGCAGTCTGTAGTGTTCTCATTAGAATTTAATCTCATATATTTTAATAACTATCCTACCAGGTTATTAAGGTGTTGGAATTATCTAAAAAAAAAAGAAAGAAAAAAAAGAATGATATAACTAGTTAGCAAATTAATCCTATTTGTCTCTCAGATATATTCTGTTTGAATAGAAACAGTTTTATAACAAAATGAACCCTCTTACCAGTAACTTGCTTATTTTCAGAATCAGAAAACATCTTTTTTTTTAAAAGATGAGAAATCATGTTTCAAAACAAGTAAATGCATTTCAAAGCATAATTGCATCATTTATCAGGAAGAAGGTTTAGTCCCTCCAACACAGTCACAAACTGTGTTGAACATTACTTCTCTTAATGAATTTGAAAAATTGTCTGAAGTATTTTTTACTAGCACCCAAACTGCATCCACACAGTTATTTAAAGGCAGCATGTATAGGCAGCAGTCCCACACATTCAGTGCTAATGGAACCTTTAGTGGAGCATTTAGAGCCCACCTGGGAAGCAGCTTTCAGGAGGCTCAGGGCAGGCTGTGGTGGTATCTGGGGTGATCCAAAGCAGTGCTGTGGAGGCCAGCAGGAGCTGAAAACCTGCTGGGTACCATGGTAATGAGGTTGGCCAAGCTTGGCAAAAATCAGCATGAACCAGTCACATCACTGAAGAATAAGAGGAAGGGAGGGTCAGTCAGTATGTGTAACGTGAGTTTCCACGAGGTGAGACAACAGCACCATTGATATTTGTGTGAATGACTTGCAGAGCCTGCCAGGACTGGAAGACCACAAAGCAATGACAACAATTCCAGTTACTCCCAGGGACACACTGCAGGGACTTATACTTCTTGTTGAGCCCTCACTCAGAGGGTTACTGTTCTGTCTGAACACTGAGATGACACCTGAGACACAGCAGGCAGGAACAAGAGAGATGAGATGATGTCTCAGAGACACTCACAGCTCTTATGAATGGCTATAATGGGACACAAATATAAACTAGTCTCTGGAGGGCAGCTTCCACAGAGAAGAAAGTTCTGAAGAAATAAGTCCAAGCACTTCAGAAGGCAACTGCCTGCCTTTGCAATTTGGCTGCCCAACCCTGGCCACCACAGATGTCAAGACCATGTATTCCCAAATGACTTCTTACCAGAAGTTGCTGGAGATCTCAGGTCTGTGCTTCACATCACAAATAAAGTGAAGTGGCTGTGTCCTGTGCTTGGGGAGAGCAGGACCATCCGTGGGATACATTGCCTGGCATTTGTCCCCAGGACCCAGAAATTAATTTGGTAAACAGCTTCCACCTCACAGAAATTGTTCTCCCTCCCCCAACCACATATCTTACTACAGATGGACTTACTAGTAATTAGCTGAGCCACAAGCATCTCTCATCATCTGTCCCTCTCTCTGGTAGCTGGTAACTACAACAGAACTGGACAGTGAAATACATTCAACCAGAGAAATGGGTCTGATGGGAGCTAATTTTTAAGTCCTGAGTCTTAAAGACTGTTTCTTACAGTGTGTTCTCTCAAGTAATAGCTAAAAATTGCAATTTTCAATAAAGTCTTACAATATGCTATCATTACTGTGGTGAAATATATTGTTATTATTGCCAGAATGAAATAGCATTCAGCTGCTGTTACATGTAACAGCATTTACTATCCATGTCTTGTATCTTGCTGCTGATAAAGTAGGAACCTGGAAAATCCTTCCAAGAGCGATGAATCAGTCCAGTTTCATAAACTAGGAATCAGGTGGAAATGGAAATTCACCACAAACAGCTAGAGTTGCCCCACAATATTTGATTACAATCACATTTTGCAAAGTGGTCATTCATTTTGGTTCTGCTCATTTTTAGTATCCAAATCAATACCTCATAGATGTGATTTGTGAAGAGGGCACTTATTAAATGAGTTCAATTTTAAGTGTTAAACTACAGATGAGACATATATAAGAAATACTTATCTTGCTTCCAGATGCAATTATTTTAGTAGTAAATTTTTGAAAAAAAAATCTTATTTCATGCCTAAATCCAGTTGTATTTGAATGTTTTTATTGGAAATAAGCTAGACCAGAATCTTGTCTGTGAACAAGAGAATCATAGGCTGCTCTCCACAAGCTTTTTATTGTTAATTTTTTTCTGCTGGAGACTTGCACATATTTTAGACTGAACTTATTTTGTGCTGATGCTTTGCATGTGGGGCAATAAAAAGGTTTATCAATATACAATCCATCCAAAACCAGTGTATTTATTAAATAATTGAGTTATTTCTTTGGGCCTTTCTTCAGTCGCATTTGAAAACAAGGTTAACTTTTCTGGATTGGTAAATAGCACTGTAAACAATAAGAAAAATGCTATGTTCATCATGAAGGACTTCTGTGGTTTGTGAAATATTAACAGCTGTCTGTGGACAGAATATATATTCCAGTTTTTTAAAATGTTGTTATAGACTGCCTCTGTAAGGCAGCAAAACAGTTTTTGCGATGATTTCTGGTTTTGACACTCATCCTACTTGCTGATAATTTCCCCTATTTAACATCACCCTAAAAATAAAGTAATATGAAATGTTACCAAAAATTATTATTTAATCACAACAGATGTAAACCCACAAAAAACCCACCTAAAATATGACTTTTCAGGCCTTAATAATAGACTGCCCCTTCTGGCAATATAATTGGACAGGTTAACAAGTTTCCTATGCAAGGGAAATCAACTAATCCTTAAAAAAAAAAGAAAAAAGAGATGAATTAGTAGTTCATGTCATAGACTCAAGTCTGCAAAACTTCAGTCTAATCATGTTGCTCTAGTTGTACAAAATGGGGTAGAAACAGCCTCAGGGAAGAATCCAAAGGTAATGAGGTTAGTTCAAGTGAAGCTGACAGAACAACTCTCTATCAGTCCCCCAACACTAAGCCATATATCCAGATGCAGCAGGTAATATTCACCTTAAACTATCACCAGATCAGCTGCCATTTTTCCATAGTTTCTGCTTCTGTTTTTCTGGTGAAACACACAACTTAAAACAGTGTTAGAAGGTACAGACCACAACCTTAAAGAGAAGTTAAAATGCCAGATTAACAGTGCACAACCACATCTGCCTTAGCAGAGCTCTGCAGTAAGTTTGCACAATTTTCCCCTTTCTATAAGGACAGTATCTGCTTAGCTTTAAAATAGTTTGTGTATGAAAGATGGAATAACAGAATTTATTTTAGTTCACCCTGGCCATTTGATGGCAAAAATACCTGCCAGACTTACAGTGGTACAAAGATAATTAATTGAGACATTGCCAAAAGGATATAACACTTTTACTGATAAATTCTTTCCATCTTTCCAAAGGGTCATGGTCTGTATTTCAGTTTTAGGCTGCTTTATTGCCTAGAGCAAATTTGATTTTGATAGACTTACACAAGCTATGGAAAAGGTGATCTAGAATGGTTACATGTTACAAATGGGAAAAGTATTCCAGGGAAAATAGAAAAGCTGTGGCACTTGGAGCTTCTTCATGCAAATAAAGACTTACCTGAATATAAATTATGTGCATTTTTGAACAAGGCTGCCAAGCTGAAAAAAACAAAGCATATTAATATTGTAATACCAAGATGAGATAGTTTGATCTTAGTTTGATAGAAATTATTTAAAATCTAGATTAAGGAGATCATCACAGTGCAAATCATGGATAGAAGGAAATGAAAAAAACAGAAAACAGAAATCCTAGCAGTTGTTATTTAATGAAAAATCAATTTAAACCCACTCTAAAAAAAGTTCTAAATTAGAAACATCAGTGAATTTTATTTTTATTAATTCTCCACTGTCCTTCCTGCATAGACACAAGGCTGATATTAAAGTGCTTTTGTTAGCGCAGCTGATTTCGCTTGATGAACCAATCCTTGCCAAAATGCTCATTTACTGATATAACTCTGCCAGCAGACTTTTTCATCTGTATTATCCACCCTCACACAAGGTCTGCCTCCACCTTTCTTTCGAATTTGGCCATCACCCTCTTTAGGCAGTTTCACATTGTGCCATCCAAGTGAAATACTGCAGTGATTCAGCAGTGACAGCTACAGGTTTAAAACACTTACATTTGACGGGTTTTTTGTATGCTAGTTTAATATGAGTAAACTGTATAAAACTGTCAAAACTGGTCTGATGTCAGAGTCTTGTTGGATTCTCCTTGTATATTCCTGCACCTGAGCAGGATTAGAGAGAAGACTGAAAAGGTTTTTAGTTCCAAAGGGCAGAGGCTGCAGGCAGAAGCTGCAGGCAGAAGCACCGATTGCCTTCAATGATGGTTGAATACCATCTGTAGTCACAAATATCATTTCAGAACTGATGTCAAGTTCCAGCTGAAAAAGGAGCACCCTGAAAGAGAAAACTAAAATAGGAACTACCTGAACACCAGGCACTGTGCTCCAGATTCTGAAGAAATATTAATGAGAATGCTGAAATTTTATTTCTTCAAACACTTACAAGATACTCCCTTTATAGAAAAGTTGATTATCATTTTCTTCAGAAAGAAAAAGGAGATCAAGGATAGCTCCAAACAGGAAGTAACACAGAGGGGCATTAACAAGATTTATGTAAGTAGCCATGGACAGTATTTTGGAGGGTGGAGAGGGGTGGGAAATTGTGCATGTGTTTTGTTGGAGTTTGTTTGTTTTCTTAGGAAAAATCAGAATTTGGGTTCCTTGGCTTAAGAAACAGCTTTGGCAGGATAAAAATGTAAGCAAATTTTCTTCTTATAGGTCAAATTCCAGCAATAATAAAACAAGGCTATAGCTACATTCACTGGATCTGTATATATCCCCAGGCTGCCTGTGGAGGCTACACTGACTTAAAGAGAATGAAACGTGGCATGGCCTTTCAGATGTGGGTAAATTAGGTCAGGCTAATGTGAAACACAACCAGGCAAACACTCAGAAAAAAAAAAGTTCAAGTGATTGTGATGCCCATGGCACACTAAATGAAACAATAGATTTTTGAGAATTTCGGTGAACTTTTATGCACCTTAAGCAGGAAGACTCCTCAAAGCATATAAGGAATGATGTCACCAAGATGTGAGCAACATGAGCATTAGATGGAACAATTGTCCCTAAGAAAAAACAGCTTTCACTCTATGCCTGTCACACTTGTAAGGCTGGTATAAGTCAATGACAATAGACTAGATCTCAGTTATTCTGTTATCTCTCTTATTCTTGTACTTGGCAAGAGTCTATCAGATTTACTTACTTATTGACACAAATGTTTTGGTTCCAGGTTTGTAAGGTCTAGAAACATGTTGACTTGGGTGAAATCTCTGTGGTGAACAGGTAAGCAAATGCATTGTGTCTGAGAAAAGAGCAGCCTCCTTGCATGATAACAATTCAAGAAAAAAGTAAAATAAAAAAGAGAAGCACAGGTGCAAAATTATTAATAGTAACAAACAGAAGATATTTACTACACAACCATATCTTTTTTTTGTTTTCTGCAAAATCTGATAAATACTAAATATCATTAAATATGAGATTTCATTGATAACACTGGAGTTCTGATATCTGTTATCACTAAATTCCTAGTGAAAATAAAGCAGAATCTTTAAATATTTATTGAGGTGTCTTCTAAACCCTGAATGGGCCATTAATCCTGTTTATTAAAAGTCAATACATACAGAGTATATTTTCTCAATGACCAGGCTGTTTGCAGCTACCAATTATAATCTGCTTTTCTTCAACCTAAGGAGCCTAGATTCCTTCAACTCATACAATATGTGAACATATTTGTGCCATCTCAAAAGCAGTTAAGCTGAATTTTTTAGATGTTTTATGTATGGGATGTCAGTCTTAACAAATGTTGCAAATACAGCTCAGCAGCATAACAAGACTGTTTAAACCCTATACTTTAAGAATAGAAGTAGAGAACTGAGTGACATTTTACGTCAGTTATTGCTAATATGAATGATGAACAATATCTAGAAATACACAAAAATGTGTGTGTATGCCTCAAAAATAACGATGGCTTTGAAAGAAATGGTGCATCATTTCTTTTCTTCTCATATCCAGGACACACTGAATGAATTTCAAAGATTAGGAATTGAAGACATAACCTCACTGCAAGTTAACAGCCTTGGCTTTAAGTACCTGCTTTCCCCACATGCTGTTTACCCTGTGTAAAGCATGCTGGCAGTGTGAGACAATGGAATTACAAAGATTTTCTAAATCTCAGAAATTTAAAACACCATCTTTAACAAAAAATTCCACTTTCTTCTACTTTTACACATTACATCCACTCCAGATCTTGCCCTGCTGCACTGTGGGGTCCCTCCCATGAGAGACAGCTCTCCATTAACTTCTCCAACACAAGTCCATTCCATGAGCAGCAGCTCCCTGCAAACTGCTGCAATGTGAGGGCCACAGTCCTCTCCAAACTGCTGCAGCATGGGTCACTCTTGCACGGGTGCAGTCCTTCAAGGACAGGCTGCTCCAGCACAGGCTCCTCTCTCCATGGTCCTTGTCAGGGGTGTTCTTTGGATCCTGACTCCTGGCCCGGCTGTGTTCCTTATTTCAGTGTCCCACGTCCCAAAAAGATGCAATGAGGCTTCTTTCTGCTGTTTCAAAGCTTGTTTATTTTTCGTTCTTATCAAAGTTTCAGAGGCACGGACTGTGCTGTGACCTCCAGGAACACGAGGGCAGAATGGCAATGGCTACCCAAAGCAGGTAGCTTTTATATCTATTATCAACCAGTTAGAAAACTTTACCTATCTTATTTTGTTCCCAAAACCAGTGAATATCAACCTTATCGACATGTCTCCTCTACACTAAATTCTATCTACCAATTAACAAACCACAGGAACTCATGTCAGAGGGAAAAAGGACGAGAAGGAGAAGAGAGAAGAAGATGAAGAAGAAGGAGCCAACACCCTAGAATCTCCATGTTGGCTCTATATAATATATATAGCAAAACCTAAAAACTACAACTCCACACTCTGTGGTACACTAAACAACCATCTCCTCATTTCTTTGGTGCTCTCAGCTCATCCAGAAGTGGAGGCAAATGCTCCCATGAGCTTAGTTCGCAGGCCAAGCCTTTTTTGAGGAGCTCTGAGGGTAAAACAAACACCCAGAGGAGCAGGAAAAGTTCCCAGGCTTTTCCTGGACTCCAACAATCATCCCACGGGGTCACAGCCTCCTCTCAGGCATCCACAACTCCTCCACAGGTTGCATGTGGATCTCTGCATTCCCATGGGCTACATGGCACAGCTGCCTCACCATGGTTTTCATCACTATGGGCTGCAAGGAATCCCAGCTCTGGTGCCTGGAGCACCTTCTGCCCTACCTTGCCTTCTCCACTGACCTTGGTGTCTGCAGAGTTGTTCCTCCCACATATTCTCACTCCTCTTTTCTCTGGCCACAATTATAACTGTGCAAATAACTTTTTCTTTCTTCTTAAATGTGTTATCAAAGAGGCATTACCACCATTTCTAGTTGGCCCAGCCTTGACCAGTGGTATGTCCATCTTTGGAGGTGGCAGCAATTAACTCTGCCAGACATGACAGAAGCCTCTGGTAGCTCTTCCTAGAAGCCACCCCTATAGCCCCCCACTACCAAAACCAGGCCATGCAAACTCAATACATCACCAATCTAATCTTCCTTAATATTGGCATAAAAGAGGACAATGAATGAGTCAGTAAATACAAGTGTCATATTTGATTTCTCTCTTTGCTCACAAGACCTGCCTTCCCAGTTCAGCATTTTAATCCCATACAGGGTTAATTTTCAATTCACATTCCGAAGTGCTTCCATGTGGTAAAATGTTGGAGCATTTGCCTAATGCTTTTTGATTGAATGTGGACCCAATTCCTCATTATTCACTTGATTTGCATTTGGGAGTAGATTATTATTTTTTGAAAACTGTTCTGTATAATGCAGATTATAGATTGTTTGATGATCCAAGAAAGTGACTCAGTGGGGAAGTGTGCAGTGAGTACATCAAAATGAAGAAATAGTCACAAAGGAAAATCATGAAGATTTCTTAAATGTTTGGTGTATTTTAACTGTGAAATACACAGTGTTTAGATCTACATCATGGTCAATAGTGATTTTCAGTGCTGTAGTAGATGTCTAATGGATTTGCGAGGCAAAAAAATTTTCTAACCTTTTAGAAGCTAAACCATCTAAACCAAATTTTTTTAATCATTACTCAGAAATTAATTAAATATAATTAGCAGAGTATATATTATATACAAGCTAATTCTAGTAAGCTGTTTTACATAAGCTCCAGCTAAGATGAGCAACAAAGACATTTTGTTTCCTCAGGAAAACAAGTAACAAGTAGCATCTGTAAAACTCAACCAGACTAATTTGCAAGAAGTTTGGAATTAGCTAAATCTATCTAAACTCGTCTGTTACATTGAAACTGAAACCCATCTGCAGATGAATTACTGAAAAACGTGAGGTGCAAAAAAAGATGAGTTTCTACAAGTAGATCAGCAGCAAGAGAAGTCTGGGGAAATTGTGGGACTGCTCCAGAGTGGGACAGGGAACTGACAGAGGACACAGAAAAGATCAAAGTACTCCATGTACTTCAGTCTGACCTTCAGTAAAGAAAACTGCCACTCTCTTCTCAGTGGTGTCTAGACAGGACAAGAAGTATCTTAAAATACAGGAAACTCCAGCTAAATATAAGAAAATGCTTATTTATGTGAAGGTGATCACTACAACAGGTTGCCCAGGACCCCATCCCATCAGGTTTTGAATATCTTCAAGGATGAAGCCTCCACAACCTCTCTAGAGACCATGCCTGATCAGAGGCACTGGACCAGGTCATCTCTAGAGATCCCACCCTGTAATTCTGTGATAAAATTCATCCACTCTGTAATTCTGTGATAAAATTAAGTAAAGAATGCAAATTTTCTTTACTACAAAAGACAAAATCTGGAGTCATGATATTTTCCCCTTAATGTAATCCAATCTATACTCAAGTACTCAAAAATAATAATTTCTCATTTAATTTGACTGCTGGATTTTTCCAAGTAGTGCACTGACAGTAGAATTCTTGTGATTACTATAGATGTTGTGATTGGAGATAGGATTACTTTACTTTCATTGTGATTGACAGTCCTTTTTAAAAAGACATTGAGAAGTGTATCTGTTAACTATTTAGTACTCAAGCTGTTTCAGTAAGATAACAGATAGGGAAAAAGAAAACATCTCTTAGATATGATTGGTGCTGTAATTTATTTGGGTGGTTGTTTTTGCCTGCAAAACAACCTGGCAGACCACAGCAAACCCCATCATGGTAAGGATTGCTACCTTGCAAGGAAATAAATCCCTTGCTAGGGATGATAAAGGCATAACAAACATGAAATTAGACAGCTCCACCATCTATTAATCACCATCTATTAATTCAGCAAAGCTGAATGCTGCCCATTGTTCTACACAATGGATGGTGCAGTACACAAGCAGTAATGTTTTCTGAAAGCCTTAAAAATGGTTTTGTTTTGGTTTTTTCTTAAACTTGTGCAAGACATTTTTCTCTAATCCAAAAAAGAGATGACTAAAAAGGGGTATGACAAAGATCTACAAAATCATGAGTTGTATGGAGAAGTTGGATAGAGACCAAGTATTCATTGCCTCCTCCAAAACAAAACCTGTGGGGGATCAAATTAAGCTATTGAGAACTACACTGGAAACAAATGAAAGTTTTCTTCATGTAGCAGAGAGGAGATCTCTAAGGAACTACATGCCAAAATGTGCAGTGTGTGCCAAAAACTTGCAGGAGCACTAGGGAACACTGAGAAACTTCACAGAAAATAAAATCGCTGAGGGCTATTAAATACTCAAGCACTTAATCTAGATCAAGAAGTCTCTGAGCTACTCAAGCAGATGGAGGCTAGAAAGTATCCTGTGTACTCACCTCCTTTGTAATCTTCCAGGAACATTCCCATTTGGTCTCTCTTCCTTTGAGTCTCCACTTCAGGACAGGCTGAATTGCTCTCCCTAAGCAATGTGGAAAGAAACAATTACAGAAGACAGAAAACAGAAAGGGTGGAGGGGAAGATCAAAAATGAAGAAGAAAAATAATAAAAAAAGAAGAGATCCAGACCACCCTTGACTGCACTTACTGCTACCTTCAAGTACACATGA
Source organism: Vireo altiloquus (assembly GCA_013396875.1). Classification (NCBI taxonomy): domain Eukaryota; kingdom Metazoa; phylum Chordata; class Aves; order Passeriformes; family Vireonidae; genus Vireo; species Vireo altiloquus. The sequence continues at coordinate 892,792 of VZRF01015768.1, forward strand.
TCTGATCAGTGCCTGGGGCCACAGGATCTGTGGCCTGAACTGTGTGACCACTGGTAAATGTCAAACACAGCATAAATTTCCCAGTAAATGTGATAATAAGATGTAAAATTTAAAATATTATTACAGGCAACTTTATGCAGTTATATTAATGTGATTACCCAAATGATAAATGCTTTGATTAACTTGCCTCATATCAATGTGTGATTATTACAACTTAAATAACTCCATAAAAATATTGTATATGGAAAAGAAGTTATGCATTGAAATAAAGCTTTTGAAAACCAGTGACATTCATTTAGAATGTGTCTTAGGTAAAAACTAGCACAGCCATACCTGAATAAAACACATTAAGACTTAACAGATTTTATCGATACCAATCTTCTCCTTCAAGTAGTTGTAGGTTTTAACATAATGAAACCAAAGGAAGAAATATGCCAGATAATGTTAACTTGTAATCCTTAAAAACACACATAAAAATAGGTGAAATCCTCATTTAGAGCTTGAGGATGAGGGAAGATATATTGAGAAGAAGTGTGTTCTTTGTGAGGGAGAAGAAATTTATACTTTTCTAGCAGCTATTCACAGCACAAAAGTCTACTAAATAATTCAAGAAATAACTTGAGATGGCATTCCCTCACTCATCTTTATTACATAAAAATAAGCATCCAGCATGCTCACTAAGAATGTAAGACAGGTGCATTGAAAGATTTTAGCACCTAAGGCACCTTCCCATGAAGAACTGCTGCCTGAAGCACAGGACTACTACAGAGAGAGCACTCGTGGCTGCTGCACTCTACTTATTAAATGGTAACAACAGTGAGCTATTTTATTTTAGCTAGTGATAAACACTTGGAACCACCAACTTCAGGGTGTATATTTTTCCTTTTGATGGAAGTACTCCAGCATCTATTCCCCAGAACAGCCCAACTGACTACCAAGGTGCAGAACAGTTGTGTAGCACACACAGATGCACACACACGTTTTGTGCTCTGTCCTTCTTTTACTCAGAGGAAAACTCAGTGGGTCTGGCACAAACAAGATTTCCAAAAGCACATACTTTGTACCCAGAAATCAGGCTTCAGAATACATTTTCAACCAGAGGAATTACTTTAGGCAGAATGGAGGAAAATGTTGTTTCTTTCTCTTCCACTTAATCTTCAAGCAGAATTTCCTTTGCACCAAAGACAACAACTCTTATCTTTTCACAAAGTTTAAGTTGGAAATGCATTGGCACCAAAAGAAATAATCATTGGTTCCTTATTCTTACCTTGTGCTTACCTCCCCTTGCACTGGCACAAGTGTTGATCTGGGTGGGCTATCAGTGACCTGACAGTATTTTCCTGCCCCTCTGGTGGCTTCCTCCAGGTTTCTGCAGCTTTGGGTGTAAATCCAGCCCTGCCTTTAATAAATGCAAAGGGCTTTAGAAGTCTTCTCTCCCTTACCAAAAGCTTTCTGTAAGCCTGAACCAGACTTTTTTTTCTGCAAGTTAACTTCCAGGTGATCTTTTTTATTCCTTTAAAGTTATTAACATTAATGCTACCAAGTAAGAGTCACATTAAGCTGAAACTACTACTGTGGGAGTGTGGGAGGAGAAACAGAACTTGTGGAATAATAGCTATTGGTGTTCAGGCCACTGCTCTATACTCTCTGCAACTACTCTTAAAGGCCTTAGGATACATGCAAATTGAATCTGAACCCCTCAGTTCTGAATTAGAGTCTATTTATGCCAGCAAAGCGTAACAGCCACAGGAAATCTGAATGCAATGGAAAGAGTAGCTCCTGGTTTACTCTTCAGACCTCATGGGCTTCTGCACTCAGTGCCACTGCAGCTGTGTTGCTGCATGACATCTTTGAGAAAAGAAATAAAGAAAAAGATTCTATAAAAGCCAAGTTAAAAACACTATTTAAAATTTTCTTTGTAAGTGTATAAAGCTTTAATTAGCACTACACAGCTGAAAAGCTTACAAATATTAGAATAGCAGTAAGAAGTAGATTACTTTTACATATATCTTGGCATAATTTGGGGTCACATGTAATTATCCAAATGACAGCATCCTCTTTGAGACAGTTTTAAGAGGATCACATTTCCCGATCAATGTTGGAAATAACTAATATTAATGAGTACCTTTAAAGGACTTCCTTTTTATTCTTTAAAAGAATTACTTATGTTCAGAGCTTCATTCATATTAGAATAAGCTGTTCCATGTCACTTTTTCTGACAATTACTAAAGTTCTGTTTTATTCTGTGGCTCCAAAGATAATTGGCAATATTTAACTAAATATTAAATATGAATCCCCAAGAAGGTTTTAAACCTGAATTTTGAGTGAGTGCATAATGTGAGAGATGTTTTGACTATTTTAATTCAGATGTTCTTACACTACCACCAAAGAATATATTTAGCTGTCAAAGTTATAGGTTCATCTTTAAATGCTAACAAGGTCAAAATATTTTCCTGTGGAAAAACATTAGCTATAATTCAAAAATAGAAAATACTTTAACTTCTCACAGTGAAGACTTTCTGATTTGCCTAAGTCTCTTGAACACCAGATACAATTTTGAAGAATTTTAGTCTGAGTGAAACTCCTTGATACACATGCACTAAGCACATGGGTTAAAGGTCTTCCCTTAAAAATAATGTATTTTTCCCAGTTGCTCTTTTCTGATGACTCATACCAGATTCATTTCCCATTACAACTCACTGTCATTTAATGCACTTTCATTTCCAGAACCAGCCAGCATTACCACTCTGAGCTCCCCACTGGGGATCTCACTACAAAATCAGGTACTCCAGATTCTATTAATTTCATTCATAGTTATCAGTGGATGAGATCCTCAGCCATGTATATCCATTAAGATGTTTTCTCACTGTATTGTTTAGTACAGACTAATATTTAGTTCGGCATAAGCTAAAGTGCTTTAATTGATGCCTAATTTCAAGTCAAGGTGGATCTCCAGATGCTAAATATTTACTTGTATAAACATGTTTGTTTGGTGAAGTAAAGTAAATGTGACTTAAACCTGTCACTCAATAGGGTATTTTAATTGCTATTACTGTATTCCTGTTATGTCTTGGTATTGCTTTTGCCAAGGTTTTGCATTTTGGTTGTACAAATTTCCTTGGAAAGAATAGTTTTGTCATCTGTTTCAGATCCCACGGCACCTGTGGCAACAATAGGATGAACAGACAGAGTTTCCACTTTGAACTAAGCACCAAACACAATCTCAGATTTGAGATCCACCTGGCAGGTAGACATTTGAAACAAATGCTTCATGTAGGGGAACTGTATCCTGCATGGGACAACTTCTACTTCTACTGAGGCAACACTGCTGTTCTTTGAAGTATTCTTTTCAAAAATATTCAAGAAGCACCAGGCTGATCCAGCAGGAATTCACTGCAGAAATGCTCAGATTTTTCAACCATTGGTCTAAAGAATGTTCACTACAGACATTAACATCATTGTGCATCACAGATATGTTCCCCTCCTGCTTCTCTAACACCCTCACACACTCAGCACTGCAGTGGAAGCCAGTCCAGGCCAGCAACTAAAAACTTACTCCAAATACTCAGAGCAGAATTGCTGCACTTTTCAGTAATTATAATTGTTCAAATAAACAGCTAGAAACTGCAAACAACTTGATACATTAGAAATCCTTCAAAGTAGCAGGCAAATGCCATACTACAGGACTTGTTCACATCTCTGTTGGAACCCAGGAAAGTCAAAAATCTTTCCCTGATCTTTTAGGGACAAGATTCATCCCTAAAGCCCCACAAGAAGGCTTAGCCTATGAACTAAGCCTGTGGGAAAAACTGCCCCCGCTTCTGGGTGAGCAGAAAGCACCAAAGAAATGAAAAGATAGTTGTTTAGTGCACCACAGAAAATGGGTTTGTAGTTTCAGGTTTTGCCCTATATATTAATATGGGGACAACATGGAGAATTCAGGGCGTTAGCTTCTCCTCCTTCTTCTTCTTCTTCTCCTTCTTCTTCCTTTTTTCTTTGACCTAAGTTCCTGTGATTTAGTGATTGATACAAAGAATCTAGTGTAGAAGAGATATACTAATAAAATTGATCGATATCGGACTTAAAGACAAAATTAAATACGTAGAACTTTCCTATTTGATGATAAAAACTATATAAAATCTCTGTAACCAGCCTCTGTGGCCATTGTGCACCTGGAAGCAGCAGAGAAGCTGTTCCTGAACCTTTGATAAGATATTATAAACAAACCTGAAGCAGCAGAGAAGTTTCTTCGTTGTTTTTCCTGACAAGAGAGACTGAGAAGAGAGAGCTTCCTGAGCAAGGACCAGCTCCGTGGGGCCCACAGGGTCCCACAATCTCTGGAGATGAAGAGAGTTGAATGTAGAATTAAGTTAATACTTAAGCACAAAGACAACACATTTACCAATTTTGACAGCTGGTGCTTTGCTTTTGACTCCAGTAGAGCCATAAGCTTTAGGTAAGCTCATTATGCTTTGTCTATTTTTCCTTTTTTTTTTTTTTTTTATCCTTTGATTGAAATGTATGTTTTCCTGTTGGGGAAAAGGAAAGGATTGGCACACATGATGTGCTGCAACTTGTTGCATTCTGAGTTTAGGATGGAGAGTCTTCCCTTGAGGAGGCATCTGTGCTGTGCTCCTTTCTTAACTGGGTTTTCAGCTGAGATGACTGAAGTCATCTGATCATCATTTATATAAAAATATACTGAAATATCAGCCTGATATTTTATACATTGCAGTTTCCTCCATGTACCATGGGTTTAAACAGCATTTTCCTCCGTGTTCCACGGGGTACCATGTCCTGGGATTTCAAGATAGATTCCAGTCTCATAATGCTTTGCTGTAACTTCTGGTTCTGTCACATACAGATATTCCCATTGCATCCATACCAATATCAGTACTTCAGTTAAAAACCTCTATACCATGAAGAGTTACCAATTCAACTCCAGTGTGCTGGAAGCAGACAGTTTACATCAGTAGCTCCTATCTAGGCCTCCACTACAACTCCACCACTTCCTACAATATGGAAAGTAATTTATGATAGACACCCCAAATCCCAGGACAGAACTCCTCCTCTTCCAGCAGGCATGGGTTATATTACAAGCCAAAGAGCTGTCACTCTTTATTGTGGGTCCCAATGCTTAAATGAGACTCTAGCTTCCATTGGAATTTTACTCAGGATGGATTCATTTAAAATTTTTCCTGTTTGTTTAATTTCTTGTCACAGTAACCATGGTGATAAGCTGTTCAGGAATTAACAGAGTATTTTGAAATATATTAATGTCATGCCATATCCATTTTAATGTGTGCCATCCTTCAGATGCTAGCTCAGAATACTGTTAGTGCTGAGGTCTAGTGGACCTCCATAATACTATTAAAGCAATCGATCCAGCTCCCAGCTTTAGCAAGAGGCATTTGCTACCATTTAAAGTACAGTATTTCACTTTTCTGGACCAGTTCCAAAGCACAGCATCACATATGGGCAAGTCCCAGAGCTTTCTATTTATTTATTTAAGAGGAGAATTAAACCACAGAACTAGAGCATTATCCATGGTTATTAGCAATGCACTTGTGCTGAAAAGGTTTTAAGGGTTTATACAGCAGTATCAGGAGCAGCTCTATAGGCTGCTTCTCCATTTTATGTTCTTTGCATTACTGTATAGTGTGGGTTTTCTCATAATACTATTGTGCTACTTGCATTCACTCAAGTAGGTGACTGTGGTGAATTTTAAAGACAAAATGCTTCAAGGAACACATATATACCTTGCTATATTTGGCGAGAAAATTGAGGAAAAGACTTTGCAAACAACAAAATATGTAAGTTAGATATAAACAGAATATGGGGAAATCATTCTTTAATCACAGGCAGCAAGACATCGTTATCTTGGAGTTAAGGTTGCTAAGCAACTTAGCTGGTACGAAACCTAGAGAGCAGAAATCCTACTGTTATTAAACTATAAGTGTGGTAATGTCCAAAGTAACATGGATTAAACTGATAACATTATATTTCATATACTCCCTTGTCTGTACAAACCAGGCAAGTCATAGTCTTATTCCCATTTTTCATTCCAGTAATTTTTCATTTTGTTGAACCCTTTATCACAGCATAACAATGTGGTGTGGAAAGCATAGTCTAAAAGATAATGCACAACGGACAGCAGAATAAATATCAAGTGATGGCAGAATTTTCAAGACATTTTCACTTACTATTGAGATGGTGGAAACTGTCTTACCTGAAGACCTTTTGTGTCTGCTCCTTACTTCATTCATAAAAATCCCATAGCTGTAGAATTTGAAGACCTTTTAGGAATTTTGGTCTTTAGGTCTAAATGCTATTTGTCAGGCCAGGTTCATCACTTAATTTGTCTTAAATATATAAAAATGACTCTGGAAACTATTAACAGAAAAATAAAGGAAGTAGATAATAGTAAATCCCCTTTTAAACACTCTATGGACATACTGAATGTGTCACAAAAATTACAAATAGTCCTCCAGGTTTTTCCTAAATAAGCATTTGATGTAAAAAAGGCTGAACATGCTAAAATTATGACTAGAATTCATCACGTAGCTCTTACATATGAGAAAATAAGTCAGGATTTGTGAATCACAGAACAGGAGTGAAGGAGAAAGAAGACGACACTAAAATTTTATTTTTCCTAAGAGAAGTAAAAACTGAAATCCTCCTCATTCCAGTCCGAACAAAATCCTGCAATTTCGGGAACTACCTCCCTGGCTTCTTCCAGCATTGCCCACATCCTTGTTCATTGAGTTTGTCTGGAGCTGGTGCTGGTGTCCCCAGAGCTGGAATGTGACCCCTCTGTCACTGAGCTCCTCTCTGTGACCAGGACCACTTCTCCTGGAGCAGAGCTGGGTGGGCTATGGCTGGACACAGCCTTTCCTTGTACAACATGCTCCTCCTGCTTCTGTTCCTTGCCTGTATTCCAGGTTATTATTATAAGTCTTTGTGGGAAAAGAAGGCAAATTCAAGACAGTGTTGTCTAATGAAGGTTGTATCTCAAGTAAAGAGTTCTAAAAGTTGAAGCAATGGCATTTTCAACTCCAAAATTCAATTGCTTTACCTGATGAAATACAAAGATTTATCAGGTCAGTGTTCAGCTTATTGGACACTCTCTTCTGCAGTTCAGACTATGGGGATAAGTGTAGTAAAAGTTAGAATAAACTCATTTAAATTTGATTTAGACCTTAAGTTAAACAACCTTATTTCTCATGTATCTTTGAACCATCAAAGCTTCAACAGTCCTTACAGTAACACCGTCTATGTAGCACTACAATTACTTTTAAAATATGAACTATGTGACCCTCCAGATTATTTTTGCTGGATCCTTGTTGCCTCAATACTCATCCTAAGAGCTTTTAATATCAATCATTTTTCCTCAGCTGCTCCACTGACCATAAAGCATGACAGCAAGACAGAGAGGGGAAGACATTAAACATCCAGTGAAAGATTTCTGCTGACTTCAGTAAACATTAGATCAAGCAAATAACCATGCATCAAACTCTACTTCGATTAATGGGTTTCAGTAAGAACATATTTCATAAGCAAAGCCCACAGAAAAAACTCATTCATCCTTGTTTCTCTGAACTTTCAGTGGAGGGAGCACGGAGTTAAAGCACCATGGCAGTGATCTTTTCTGTGGGTTACCAGCACATGACCATGAGCAAGAGAATTATTACACAAATTTCTCACATAGGAACCACAGAAGATGTTGGATGACTAACTGTCCAGGGAGCATGGGCTGTCTTTATAAAACCTGAAATAGAATACAAGTATTCTGCATCCTAGCTAAATGCCTAAGCCAACAGATCACTTTTATCAAGACCAGAACAGCTCTCCCTTTAATGGGTATCAGCTGTCTGGCCTCTATAACCTATGCTCTTTAACCATGCAGCTTTGAATAACCTGTTTAGACACGCAGCTTCCCAGGCAGTTTGAACAAAGATTTGTTTGGCACAAGTCTTCCTTTCTTCTGGTGACACCAATTTGAATGCTCATCTTTCTCCTTTTGCTCCCGTGCTCAAAAGGGAAGATTGTCAATCTCTTATGACATTACTCTCTCCAAAGAAAAAAGTTCTGTTAATTTGGATTAAGAACTTCACAGACCCATGAGTGGAAATAATTTGTGTTAATGGTAGTAGACTGTCCTCTCTGCATTTTATTCTTCTTCAGTACCATTTATAAATACTACTTACAACCAAGCTCACTGTAACACCTTATGTAAGAGCTGTTTAATATAATGGCTTTCCTGTTTCGCTCTCTATATGCTCAGGGAAGAAAAGTCCAGGAAAATAAGGGAAAAAGAGAGCCATCATTTTGATAGCTCTGCAGTAATGAATAGTTATTGCTATCTCCAGACTCCTTAGGTAAATGACCCATCTAGTGATTACCACATGGCTGGAGCAATTGAACCTGCGATCCCTACGTGGTCCCCCCTCAAGGGCTGCCGTTTAACTTCCAGGCAGAAGTGGTTATCTTTGTCTGATCAGCCCCTGCTCCTTCACTTCCACAGCAGGGTATTGACCTGAAGCCTCCTTGTAAATCATGGTGATCATTCTCCACTGTTCTGAGTGCAATTCAGCAGCTGCAGAATGCTTCCCTGAGGATAACAGAAAAGCAGCTGATAACTGCCCTACTTTGCAGTGCAAAGTAAGTTTAGGACAAAGGCACTAGGGAAAAAGCACATGAATTACTGTAAATTACTCCTATACATGGTAATCAAACCAGGATTTGCATGAACTTTACCCAGCCCTGGACTGAGCAAGAATTTCTTTTCCCTCTCCACTTACTTTGCCTTTTTTCCTTTCGTTTTAAGATACAAAGAAAGCTGAACTGAATTCACCCAAATACTCTGGAAGGATCTCACTTTGCTCTTCCCCTTGAAGTATGAACTTCAAAGGAGCTAGATACTGTTATAAGTAAAAAGTTAAGTTGCAGGGTTCAGTCTATTGAGCAGGTTAGTTGTTTCCCTAAATGAAGTTAATGAAGTTAACAGCGTTAATTAGAATGGTCAGGTACTTCTTTGGAGTTAATGTTCAACTGGGTTTTGAGGTTCAATTGGATTTTGGTGTTCAATTGGGTTGTAGAAGTTGAATAATTAATTAAACCTAAGATGTTTTATTGATTGTAAGGGAGGGGGTTAAGAGATTATTGTGGTGTTTGTGAAATATTATTCCGGGTGTGATTTGTGAAATTGGACATCAGGTGGCGCAGATGAGGGGCAGAAAGTGCTGGAACATCTCCATAAATGAGGTACAATTACATCACCTCAAGCTGTCGGACCAGGGATGGATGGACAGAGAGTCAATCTACACAGTGAGCCAATCAGAAGTGCACGATTCTGGTCCGGACAAAACCTATAAAAGGAGATTCCCAGGGCTGGGTGAGGTTCTCCTGCAGAGACCAGGCTTGGGGGCTGCGTTGGAGCATCCAGAGCTCCTCAGGGGCACTGCTTTCCTTTGATCCTTCTGCCTTGCCGTGGTGCACAGGCTACTCCCGGGCACCTCAACCTACACCCCCATTAATAAATTAGTTAAAGGAGTCAGACTTTATTTCTGACAATACCACACATGGCACAGTTGGGTGACTTCATCCCACTGCAAAGGAGTTGGTAAAACTGCCATGGAAGGCACCAACTGGAGAGAAGGAACCAGCACCATTTACCCCTTCCCTTGTTGGGGAATGTTGGCCCAGCACCATTTACCCCTTCCCTTGTCCCTACAAACCAGATCTGGCCGTTCTGCTTTCTGTGTGAAAGTTTTTTATCAGTAAAACAATTTCACTCACCTACATTTCACCTGATGCACCCCAGAGACAGACACCTGGGGCAGCTGTTCTGGGGGATATCCTGCAGAGCTCTGACACTTGGATGCCTTTTCCCTCTGCGCAGTTACACTTTGTCACACATATTAGGGATTCATGTTAGTTCGTGGCTTCAGTTTCTACAAGAGACCTGTCTTGTTCAGCCAGGAAATAGAAGGTTATATAACAGTAACTCTCTGTTCCTCAGCTGCTCCGTGCTCCCATAGCATCTCCGAGAGCAAGTCTGCTTTTGAAATTTCTGTGTGGCAGCCTGCTCCAGTCTCCTGCAGAGAACCTGAAAAATAACATTCATTTTTCCTATAATGTTCCTTTGCAGTATTTCCTGTAATTTTACAGTAGACAAGATTAAAAAATACGTTGACCTGTAGTGGGTGACAATTTAATGTGCAATTGTACAATAAGAGATGCTAGGATGGCAGTTTGTTAACAGCTTTGCAAGAAACAGTGTGCGACAATGCAGTTATATTTAGAAATTGTCACTCTCAACTGTGAAACCTCCACTGCCTTGGTCAAAAGTCTCTTCAGTGCTTCAGCATAGTTTTCCTTTAAACTCAACTCACATTTCAGAGGAAATTGTGGAAGAGAAGTTCTGTTTCTTCCTTATTTAATATCACAGCAAATTCTTTTAAACTGCACAGGTGATGGCCTTTTTTTTCTCTGAACTTTCCCTCTTGTGCAGAATGGTGAGCTGCAAATGGTCCATGAACTATGCACTTATCTTTCCCCTTCATTCATTTTAAAGGCTCTGAAGCGCTGTATATTCCTTACAAAAAAAACCCATAAATACATAAAATGGACATTAATTCAATCAAAATAATAAAAATAATGTCTGATATAATAATACCCTCTACAATTATCTCTAAGAATTATCTCTATTTTGAATATGGTACAGTACTATTTCCTTGGGTACATGGAAGGAGCTTCACTAGAGTATCTACAGGATCTGCTGTAGATTTCCATCTTTCTAATCTCAATTATCATTAATGTTTTTAATTCCAGATTGTATCTACCAAAAGCCTTGGTATACACAGTAAAAATGGCATACCCCAGACTCTACATCAGTGTCCATTGGTTTGATTTGTGGACTCCCAGCCTTTATGATTTTGCGATTATCTACATTTCTGAGCCATAAGTTCACTGGACTATGTCCAGTTTTCTAGTAGTCTACACTGAAAATATCAAAGATATTGCGAACAAGACCATTTTTATTCTAAATTCCATACAAAACTTAAGGTTTTGAGATGGGTGGTTTTTTTGGTTTTGTTGTTCGTTTTTTTTTTAATGAAAGCCACAAGCCAATGAAACCTCTTCCAATTCTTCATCAGAATTTCCATAGTGTGCCTATGAAATCTTTACTAAATCAAATAGGTATCCCTATTCCTGAAAAACATTACTAGTTTCAGTAGTTGACATATTCCATAAAAAAACCCCAAACCAAACCAAAACCAAAACAAAAAACCAAACAAACCCCAAAAACACCAACCAAAAAAAAAGCCCAAACCAAACAAACGACCATGCAGAGGTTCCATCAGACATAACTTGCTGCATTTTGTGCCACTGTAGCCTTACATCTCAAATTTTTTATGTGCACTACTCCTTTAAGCCAAGAATTGAACCTGACTGCACAGCTTTGCAGCTTTAATGGCTTCATATTTGATTATACTTCTACCATATTTAGTCTTGCAAAGCATGATACAACTAAGTTTAAGACTATTTAGAAATCACACTGAGCCAGCAGAGCCATAGCTCACGAGACCTCTGCTGCTTCCCTGATGTTAAAAGCAAAACCAGCTCAGCCCTTTGAGTTACAGGTTCCCCAAATACTTGATTCTTTCAAAATGACTGTACCCTGCATTAACTGCAATTAACTGTAGGTGTTAAGTTTTGTCATACAATTTAAAACCACACTATTGCAATTTATTTAACAGAGCTGACTAAGCTTCCTGTGGGAAATGGTGCCAAGCTCTGTTCTGCAGGTGGGTAGGGATAGGAGCATTGCTGGCTGTGACACTGAAGCACCAACTAGAAGTTTCCCTAATTCCCAAGATTATGCTGTACTTCAATAAAGGAAAAAAAAAAAGTAGCCATGTTGTACTTTTAAGTCATAAATTTTTACTTTTAACTCTGTTTCTGATGCATAGAAGGCTTCATAAGGAATTCTATTTGTAATGGCTGAAACCATATTTCACCATTTGAAGTTAATATAATCAATTTGAGTTCTCTTATATTATTCTGGTTTTGCCAGAAATAATTTTATCCTTGAAAGCATCATCAGTAGAACATCCAGTTTACATGAGTGATGGTAAAATGAAAGTTTCTTATTTTGCAAACCAACAGTCTTGTAATAGTGTTCTTACTGCAGCAATAGGAAATATGAAATAAATATGAAATACAGAGCCAACAGAAACATACAAAGCTAACAGAAATGCTACATTTTGGTAAATAAGACCATTATTTCTTATTTCTTGTTGGCCTTGTATCTACAGCCACGTGAAGGGTGAATTGGTGATAATTTCCAGTGTAAGCCCTGGCACTGAATTTTTTTTTATTGAACCGTTCAATAATTACTAAGAAAATAAACGAATATTGGAAATATTTTCTTGTGCATGTTTATTCTAGTTACTCAATATATTTATGCAGTTTCATTATGTTTAGCATGAGCTGGCTGGTTTGATATCTCTGGGTCACTGTATGCTCCTCTTTTTCCTCTCAGCTTTAGGTCCTACAGCTTTTGAACAACTGCCGTTGGATTAAAAAGATTAAAGATAGACAAAAGTTGAGCATTTAAGCACTAAACTATGTGTTGGGTAACAGAAGGTTTGGGGGAAATGTTCAGATATTCTGTTAAAATTATCTGGGGGTCTGGTGCAAAATGAGAGCAACACAAAGGGCAGCAGTGGTTTGGGTGTTTATGGGGATATGTTTTAGCCCTCTAACAGTGTTTCTTGAGTTGTGCTCAAGGTAGGCACTGTCACACACAAAAAACTTGTTAGTGTTGTGTGTTTAAGGTGATTAAGGCCTGTGTTTCGGGCACAGAAGAACATAGAAGCATTACAAGAAGATAGTAAGACACTGGTTTCAACTGGTTCCATCTAGATACGTGGATTCCCTAGGGTTCTGGGGTGATGTTATGAAGCTGCTTTATTCCTTAACTGTCTGATTAATGCCCAAGGCTGCTGTACCTTTAGGATGGACCTGGGGTGTGGGGCCAGAGCTGCAGACCCGAGGGCAGCTTGGTTGTTGGCTCGGTCCGATGGGCTGGGGCCAACAGGAGGGAGGGCACTGGGGAGGATGCACTGCTCCTGGGGGGTTTTTTCTTTTGTTTGTTCCTGACAGCTGAGGGAAAGTATTTTTTCCTTTCCCTGCCCCTGGTCTCCCTGCCCTCCTTCCCTTCTCTCCGGTCTGGGGCAACTGCAGGGTTGGCACCAGAGGACCAGCAGGTTTTTCTTCCATCTGCCCTGCTCCAGGCTGCTTCATGGACTTCTCCCTCTCCTTCCCCTTCCCAGAGATAGTGGGGATCAGTTGTCAGCCTGTGTGTTCTTCTTCTCTGGGCATTTGTTGTTTTTTGAGGGTTTTTTTCTGTCCTACCCTGTTTCAGTTTTTGTGTAAATAAACAGGGTTTTTTTTCCTTCCACTTTCACCTGCTGTTACCGATTTGCCTTGCTGGCAGAGGAAAGAGGAAGACCTTTTCCCTTGGGAGGAGATGCTCATTCCGGAATGTTTCCTCCTAAAATTTTGTCTCCAAAACTGAGACACCTAGACACTCAGCACATGTATGTCTTGGACACCAATCATGTTTGTGCTACTACAACAGCAAGTTTTACACAAAAAGTCCTGGTTTTGCTCCTTGTGCTCAAGAATGTATTTTTTGAAAGCGAATCTCCGTCCCCATTTACCTGACTCGGTTCACATTGTGGACCAGTTTTGATGTGCACTAACTCGACTAGTTTTAGGTGAAACTAAATTGGAAGTGCCCCAGGAATGGGCATTTAGTCCACAGAGTTGATACAAATGGGCTAGTCACCTTTAGGAAGGTTAACCAGTTCATTGATGTAAAACAACAGCTGAGAAGAGGTGTCCAAGAGAAGCACAAGGCCCCAAAGGGTGAGACAGCCAAGTGGAACAGTGAGTGCTCCAACAACCTCAAGGAGAGGTTGAGCGGGAGAGCCCTTTTATAGCCTCAGCGGGGTCGGGAATGCACCAATCAGAAGGGGTGGTTTGTAAGGTTTCTAATTGGTTTTCAAGGTGCATTTCTGGCCAATCCTTTCGTCACTGAGTGATTGGTTGTTGTGGTGGTCCAATCCTGGGAGTCCTTCCCGGGGTGATGTCATTTGTGACCAATCCTCCTTTGGTCACCATCTTTCCGGAAGTTTCCTCCCATTGCCCTCTCCTAATACAGCCCCACCTACTGTTTACGCTGGAACATTACACCCCTACAATAATAGCACAGCTCAACTTCATTAACTTTCATGAACAATTAACAAACCGTGCAAGTCTCAACCCCGACACCACCCAAACAACATCCCAACCAACAACCCACAACTGACCCCAAACAACTATATCAGAATGAGATCTTAACTAGTCTGGTGGAGAGCCACCCCTCACCCCTTCAAAACCCACGCAGTGAGTACCTGGAGCCTGTGTGTTCCTGCAGATCCACATCCACTGCTCCACACTCTTTGCTAGCACAGACACAGCCTACAGAACTGAAAAGGTTGTAGTAGAGCAGATTGAACTTTAAGACTTCTCAGGGTGGGAGCTGGTTCTTGTACATGTTTTCACTGTGCCCAGAATAACAAGACTTCAATCTAGAGCCTAAGATCCAATATTGCAATAGTTACAAAACCCAGAAATATGAAAGTTAATAGGCTGCAAATATGGAATCAAAGTAGGTTCTAGGTCTCCAGCAAAAGGGGAACTGAGGCTGCCAGACAGCATCAGACTAGGAGAAAAACTGTAGGAAAAGCAACTGAATCAGAAGGTGAGTATTTTTTTTTTTCTATTCCCACTGTCAGAAAAGAAGGAACAATTCTGACTTACTAGGTCAGCACAGTCAACAAGGCTTTGCAAAATCACAAAGATGTAAGTACTTTCTTGTGCGTAAGGTTTGTCCTCTCCAAAGACATATATATAAATCATACACACAAATATATATATATTCATTAATTTTATACTTAGTGAGCACTTTCAGAGATACTAGCATTAGTGGGGTAGAGCAGGGAATGTATTTTCAGTGATAATACTTTGGAACATCATTTCATGTTTTCACAAAAAGTAACATCTTCCATATATACCAATGTGCTACAACCAGCATTCCAGATTGCTGGTTTGTCTGGTTCTAGCAGAGTTAACCTGACCTTGTTCCTTAGACAGAATTCTTACCTGCTGAAATATCTAACTCTTCACACATGACCTCAAATTCAGCCACCTCCCACGCTAAACTTAACAGCTATTTTGTCATGACAAATCTGAGTGGGACTGTGTGTGGAACAATCACTTTTAGCAAGAAATCAGCTTAAAAAGCTAATCAGGGCACCACATTTTTGTGCATTTTAATATTTTTCAATTCATGTGAAACAAAATGAAAATGTAGAATATATCAAACTTATTTTACCCTTTGGAGGTGAGTGGAAAGGCTTTTATTTTAAAGAAAGCTTTTTACTATTTGATAAGGACAGTCAAAATTTGGCATGCTAATGGTATAGCAGTTAGGGAAAAAGTATGTATTATTTTAAGGCTAATTTGATAAATTGCCATCATTAGGGACTTGATAATGGCTAAGTCTAATGCAGCTGATCAGGTGCATAAGGGTAGTATGATGGCTGCTTTTTGTTCTTTTCCAGAAAATACTGTAGGTTCACTTGAGCACTGGTGACGGAATGGGCTGATTGTCACTACATCCCAACCTGGGGAACAGAATTTAGCTCTTACAAATTATGTATTGGTGACTTAGTTTGAAATCAGATAAATTAGAATTAGCCACAGTATTAGCCAAAGAAATCTCTCTAGGATCCAGATTGAGGTAATTAATAACATACACTTACTTTATACTTAAACCATACCTGAACCAAACTTGAAGAAAAGCAGGAGGTGAATGTGGAGCTTAACTCCAAAGACCCAGGACCAAGTTAGACTGAGCAGTTTGGCTCCACTGAGCTCAGTGGGGAGCACCAGGTTTATATTCCCCCAAATTTAGGCATTCGTGAGGCACTTGGAGCAGGAGAGTGGCTGCCTTGCACTGTCTTGTGGGCTGTAAAGGCAGAGAGGTGCTTTCAAGGGTGACACAAGGCTTAGGTGGGAATCAAATATCTGAAAGAACTAATCCCTCTCCTATTTCTATAGAGAGTCTTAATTGATTGAGGTTCAATAGGTTGAATTTAGATTTGGGACACTGCAAGTACATAAGAAGAAAGATTTGGGTCCATAATGCTTGTCTTGATCAAATTTTAAAACATGGAGGAGAATTTTTACAAGTAATTTTCTTGGATTGATTTGAGTCTATGTAGCTGGTGAAAATAGAAATGCTATTTTATTATCAAATAAAGCCAATACTTACCAAATTAATATGCAAGCCCCTAGCAGATCTACATTTTTTTCTATGTTCCCTGACTCTGCTAATATTTAGGTTTCCTGGCATCCAGATAACCCATATCCAACAAAAATCTTGAAAGGAAGTCATTATTACCCAGAGAATGAAAGGATAAAATAGGCAAAAAATGAATTCTCTTTGAATGGAATATAAGTGTGAAAGAACAGAGCACATTTCATCCTGACATTTTTGACTCTACAATCACATCAACAAGGACAAGATACATTTCTTTTATTGACCAACATTTCTGGAAAAAAACATCAGAGTAGCTCTTTTGCCTTTAAAAATTTCATAATGGCAGTTGAAGAAGTGTCATTTCTTATGTTTTTAATATAATATTTAATCTGCACCTAATTACTAAAGGAAACCATTTAATCTACTTATAGAGATGGAGTTAAAAATAGCAAAAAGGGCTACTGTAATATATAATGAATTTTGACAGCTGCTTATATTTAGGGAAATAATAAATTCTATCCAAGTTGAAGAATTGAAAGAGGAAGAAAACTCTCATTGAATGCCTGAAGTCTGAAGGGCTATTCAGCAGGGCACTAACAATCTTCAGAGCCAAAGCTCAAGATCTCATTAAACCATAGAATACTTTATGCATATTAAAACACTAAGGTCTGGCTTATTGCTTAGCTCTGCTGCACAAGTGTAAAATCTCACTTAGTTCTAGTGCTACTTTTCTATCCACCATTACCAGAGTGCTTTTGAACTGGAAAGCTGCTCTAAGAACTTCTGTACTGTATATTTTCTTTCTCACACTGGTGAAATCAATCCACATTTGGTCCTGAGAATGCAGTTACTCTGTCATCAAAGGATTTATTCTGTGATCACTTCACAAAATAGCATGTGCTGTGAAGATTTATGCATATTAAACATGGACAGCAGGTTTTCACATCCTCAGGTTGTGCAACCATTACTTACATAATCATCATAGATAAATATTCTTTGCATCAAAAGTTATCGACTTTGTACCATGTCTACAGTCAGTAAAACTGTAACAGAAAAAGAACTGTCTTTAGCTAAATGAATCTCTTCTAGAAAAAAAGTCCAAAAAGTTGACTCAAAAAATTGAAAGAAATTAAGCATAAAACTTGAGGGAAATGGTTAAAAATATATTCCCTGTTAAATATGCAGTCCTTAGTTCAATTAAATGCTATTTAAAGAATAAGCAGTTCTAAAGACATTTGCTTTATTTTTCATCCAAGTGTGTTAAAACATAATTTGATCACCATCCACTTTTGGGTATGTTTTTACTCTGAAGGGCTACAGTCTTATATAGCAATCCATAATCAGTGCAACAGCTGCAAGGTCCAGATTTAAAGCTGAAAGTAATATTCACCTTTTTAAAATAGTGAATAATTAACCATTGCAAATAAGGCCTGTGATAGCTTCTCTGGCATTTGAGCTCTTAAATCAAGATTAAATGTCTTTTGGGTCCTTTACTGAAGTCACCAAGGCTTCTTCAATATTCTGAAGGATGTCCCTAAGAGGTGATGCCCCAAAGACAGATATCAAGCTCCTGGAGATCCCAGGCACAAAAAGTTTGACCAATCAGCATGAAAATTCTGAGAAACTTTAAAGCCAGTATGAATCCACAGGAGTTTTCAAAAACAAATGGACTGTATTGTATCAAGCTGCCAACATAAAACAGATGTCCTGAAGTACTTCCTCACCTGTATCCTTAAATCAATCCTACTGACAGACTTAATTTTACTATTGTACTGAGGAAAAAGTTTTATTCAGAAAACAGAAACATACCCTCTCACCTGTCCATTAAAAACAATCAGTATTGTTGATGCCTTCTCAAGTGATTTTATCCCTGTGTTCTTATCTTTCCTTAACAATTTGAATGACATCTTTCCTCATTTATATGCACTATTATCAAAGCAAGCAATTACTGGGGGGGGAAAGAGAGAGAGAGAGAAGATAAATAACCTTTCAGACCAATGGGATGGAAAAAGCATAATACAAGCAAGCAAGACGAGGCAGACTTGCTTGGTCTCAGAGCAGTTGCCATGGCACTGCATCTGACTTCTTGTCTCCAAAGGCTGCAGATTTACTCACTCTCTGGCAGGTAGCAGCAGCCACAGGACTCAGTTTTCATCCTCTTGCAGGGAGGAAATTTATTTTCCCCTCACCTCCTAGGCATCAAAACTCAACCTTGTTCACAGTGCCAAGAAATACTGACAGTGAGTTTCACACAGAGTAGGAGTCAGCCTACGCCACTCCACACTGACTCGTCTCATTTTCAGCCTCTTACCTTTCAGCCTTCTCACCTGTTCCAGTCAACCTCTCTCCAAAACCTTTTCAGTGTTTTGTATAGTAAAGTAATTCCTGTTGTTCTGCTACTTCCAATCCTTTTCAATCTACAATGTTTTTTTCTTTCCTTCACTGAAATTTGACATATCTGAGTGACCAGGGTGACAAAGTTCGAATCTTATCTTCATAATAACTTCTAAAATATTTTCAATGACTGCACCTGTCAATCTATATAATATCAAAGAAGAAAGGAGAAGCAAAAACTACTTCTCCTCCTAAAACTTAATCTGATTGAATAAGCTGATAAAAAGACAGATTTCCTTTTCCTGCAGCCTTTTTGGTGCACTTTGTCTCTTTCACCTAAATGACATCACTTATTCTCAGTATTTCCAAAAGTCATTTCTGCCTTTGAGTGATCTAAGTATCTGCTGGCTGTACTCCAAGCTCCCATTTTCAGCACCAGAACTGAAGGTATGCCTTGTCACTTCCAGCTAACTAAAAAAAAGAAAGTTTCAAGTTTGTCAGTTCCCTTTCCCCTCATTCAAACTTGTCCTTCTTTTCCATCATTAGAACACTCAAACCTATTTTTCCTTTAGCAAAGCTGTTGCTAAATCCTATTTGCCTTCCTTTTATGTTGTTCTATAAACATGTTTTCCTCTCTCTCTGATTCTGAAGCCATAGTAGATACTTTTGACAGTATCCCTCTTCCTGTTTGTCACCCTCAGATCTTTGGTGTTTTGGGAATCCAGCTGCTTTTACCATTCCTTTACCTTTGACACTTAGGCTTTTCATTTGCAGATTCCAAAGTCTCTGACTCTTATATGAACTGATAGCTCAGGCTTTAGCTTAGCCTGTGGTGCCCTCTGAGCTCACCTATCCAAATGTCCCATGTTTCTGAGTCTTTTTCCTAGTGTTCTCTGTCAATACTCTGTGCAATCACATGGAAGCAATACAGCTTCCCTGGCATAGCTGCAAACATCATTAGTTTAATAATGCTTTTTATTTTTGGTAACAAGAAGAGGAAGCAAAAATGTTTTCTTGAGTCAGGTCCCAAAACAGGAGGGTTTTGCCCTCAGAAGTCTCTCTATGTTCCAACTGAACACAGAACTATAACAAATGTGCTGCTCTGAACTGCTTTTATTGCACTTGGGGAAAAAAAAGTCTCAGAAACATTCAAGCCACTTAGCAACCTTGGCATTTCAGGGCCTGAGCAACAAGGAGCAAACAGAAAGTACGATTAAGATTCATTCCTCAATTCTTTGTGCCTCCTGCCTTTCCTTTGCAGAGGCTCCCTCATCAGGAACCTCAACTTCCATCCCTGCAACAATCTTGGACTGCTTAGAACAATGACATTATTTATATATTGGCCACAGTATCACTGTTTGTAGCTATACCCTTTGCTCCCTTTCAGAGCAGCTTTAAAAACCACTAACAAATGCCTGCAGCAAAGGAAAACATCAGCTGCAGTAACTTGGTAATCCAGAGGTCGAAGTTCCAGACCTGTTCCAGCCAAACTGCTGTGTGACCTGCTGATGGATTATATATGCAACTAATTTCTGCATAAGCAATAAAAATACCTGAGCTCAAGCAGGCTACAAGGCTTATCTCTGTCTAACCACAGTCCAGATCTGCAGCTATATATCTTCACTTTGCACCTTTTTACTTCTTATATTTTTCAGTGAATTTGATTTAATGATATCAGGGCACTTCTTGCTTTTACTTTCAGGGAGTGCTCAAACAATTGAGTTTTCCTGACATAAAGGGCTGTGGAGAAGGAATTAATATCAAGGTCTTAAGCCTAATAATTTGTGGCAACCTAACATATGAATCAACGCAGAAATGATAAGCACTCTGTCATTCAGTAAATGGAAAGAGACACCATCGTGATGTATAATTGAGTACCTCTAAGTAACACAGCTTGGAAATGAAAAACTAGCAGAGTTGTCTACAGTACATAAAGGGGAAGGCAGGGCATGAAAAGGTGAAAAACACACATGCAATCTAAATTATTAAAGAAGGTTAATGAAAAATATTATACTTTACTTTTTAAAATCTTGAGCTGTCCTCTCATTAGTTTTGAGTGTGAATTTCAGCATTTAGTTTATAAGCTATCTTTCTTTCCTTAGTTTCCTTCCCTTGTCTTCACTGTTCCAGTTCTCATTGAAAGGTCTTCATGGTTATCACACACATTCCTCTGTTAGAGCTGTACCTTTCCATATTACATTTCCCTTTCATCATAAACTTCATTTTCCTGTGGTCAGTTCATATTGTGTTGCTAAGTAAACTTTACCAGAACAGGGATTTTTATAATTTTTTTTATAAATAATTATGCCTTTTAATAAAAATGTTAATTATAGATAGCAGCATGGAGTTAGCTGCATTCCACAGAGCTAGACAAGTTGCAAAACAGCTTAATACAAGTGACAGTAACTGCAAATATAGACAAAAAAGAGTAATCACATTCAGCATTTATGCAAAGTACACTATAAAAAATGAAATGGGCATTTTTTTAGTAAAATACAAACCATGTGTGGTCCATAGAATGCTGAATATAATGTCCTTATTACAGTTAAATTATTTGCTTCTCATAGTACCATTTTGCAAAAATAGTCAGTTAATGGCACCATCTTTAAACTCATATTAGAGTTTAAATTACTATGATTTTTTTAAATGAAGTATGCTCAGAAATTCAGTGCTGCAAGAACACTGCTGAAAACATGATTTCTAGAACATTATGAGGAAAGGTGTCTTTCCCAAGCAGCATCTTCCTAACATCACAATCCCATTTTCACTTAAAAGTTAAACCTCTGGATACGATTTAGTAACTTTTTCCCATTTTAGTTTCAATTTCTCTGTTACATAAGAGAAGGCAAGTGGAAGACAGTACTGACACAGCACAGACCTACTTCAACAGCTAATTATTCATTTCAGAGCACAAGTGTTCTGCTTCCAATAGATGGTAAAAGCCTGTGCTTAAAAAATTCATGGAAGAGGAAAATCAACACAATTATTTTTACAAGCAATAATGTTGCTCTACTTACCTGACCTTGCAGCCAGCTTCCAAATTTGCACATATGTATATTTTTAACTTCTGAAACTTACTGGGAAACAGATTTGCTTTGTGCTTACATCTAGTTCTATTTTGTCAATCACAAAGCATTTTATGGGAGAAATACATTATAATTTCCACTTGAGTAAGATGGCAGAATCATAGAATGGTATTGGTTTGAAGGCCTTTTAAAGGCCATCTAGTCCAACCTCCCTGCAATGAGCAGGACACCTTTGACCAGATCAGGTTCTGTGACCCATCCAGTGTGACCATATTTCCAGAGATGGGAACTTTCAAATGTTTTCAAATTTTTTTTTTGCCTGCAGAGGTGAGGGCAGCCCTGAAACACTGCTGGGGCTCAGGAGCAGCTACCCCTGTGAGCACAGCCACAAAAATCAGCCCTTCCCTGAACAACCTGTGAATAACTATTCCTATAATCAGGATTAAGTGAGGCAGTTCTCATATTCTAAGTCAAACACACCCAAATTCCTCCACAGACCAACAAAATATTTTACATCTTATTACTTCTACTGCCAAAACACCTTTATGAGAGAATCAGATCTTTAATCTTCAGCTACTAGTGAAGAGAGATGCACTGATTTACCAGTTAAGATATGCATACACTCTCCCAAGAGATTTATTTAAAACTTTGACCTATCTTTTCTGTGACTCTCTCTGAACAAAAGACCTAAGAACATTTCTCCTCCAGAAGAACTTCTATTTTAGCAGAGTACAGCTCAGTTTGAGGGAGGCCAGCAATGGACTGTTCCATGCTTTTCTTCCCTTGCTGTAGGGTTCACATTGAGTTCAGGAACTTAAAAAACCCCATTTTTTTAACACCTACTTTAAAATACTATTTCCTGGATAAACCAAAGTTAGAAATCCCATGGGATTACCATTCTTTGGGTTTAACCTGGAACAGAATTTTTAATTATGTGTTAATATATTTTAATACAATCATTTACATTGCCTTGAGTTAAATCCTAGACACATCTTTTAATGGCCCTACAACCAAGTAAATTGAACACACTGCCTGATTTTTTTGGCAGGCTGTTAGTCACAGAGTACACACCATGGCCCACCAGCTCTCCAAAGCAGCCCAGAACCTGCAACTATTTCATTTGCTCAGTGATAAGGCAAAAGAGGGAGGCAGGCAAGTGGGCTATATGAAATTACCAGACAAGGAAAAGCATGGTAGGGCATAAATCCTTAAGAGAGTTGCTGTTCTAATGCTCAAGAAATAACTTGCTATTATCACAGTCGCAGCTATAATTTTATTCATTGTACTTAACAGAATATTGCAATAAAAGTACCTTTAAAATGGATGCACTCCTGAAGGAATGAACGCATTTTCATGATTGCTAAGTTTGTTTTAGAGAAAAGTCTTTTACATTTATCTCTCTTTCCAGTAGTGTCAGCTTGCACAAGGGTGAAATCAAAAGTCCATCATGAAATTATACTTTGAAGAACTTGGTCTGAATCTTCAGGATTGGGCTTTTTGTTGTTTATTCACTCTCTAGGTAACAGACAAAGATGAAGAAACTTCATGTTCTTCTCAGTACATGTTCTCTCTCACAGCAATAATTTTCACAACTTTAGTCTCAGCAGGTCACTGCAACTTTGCTGTCTCAGTTTACTGTACTAGATGAAAATATATTCACATAGAGAATTTCCCACAATAAACAAATCAGCTGGAGAAGAAAGGAAAACTTATCCTTTGGATTCCATCATCTAGAACTTCTGAAGTGCCCCACAGCTGGTTACATCCAACCAACTGCAAGAGGCACCAGCCAGAATCATGATTTGAGAACCTCTGCATCAGCTGTGGGACTCCAGCACCCCTTCCACTTTCAAGAGTATTAAATAGTATTTTATTATCTTTATTATCAGCTGTGTGCCCATTCTACATTTAGAAGAACTGATGCAGCTATCCTTATGAGGCTACACACACAGAACCATCCTCACATAATACTACAAGTTTGAACTCATAGTCAAAATACCATCTTTAAAAGGTAAAAAATCCTACTGCCAACCCAGCCAAAAAAATTCTCTTAATGAAGGAACTTTCAAACC
The DNA here is from genome assembly GCA_013396875.1 of Vireo altiloquus. Taxonomy (NCBI): domain Eukaryota; kingdom Metazoa; phylum Chordata; class Aves; order Passeriformes; family Vireonidae; genus Vireo; species Vireo altiloquus. Next base: position 916,602 of record VZRF01015768.1, read on the forward strand.
TACTGGCATGCCTGTTTGAATCAATACTTTAAAAACTCCTTGTACTAAACAGATTTGATTGATATTTTACAGTAATGCCTTCTGTCAAGGAAGTATCCAATGGGAACAAGTTACTATATGGACTCTAATATAGCTTGCCACATTTTTACTACTGTTTTCAATGTCCACACGAGAAATTGCCCATTAAATTTATAGACCAATTTTATGCTAATTGTACTCATTACATTCTGTGAGGAAACTAGGTAATTGGGTTGTTGTACTTCTATCTTTAGAAATAAATTAGAATTCCTGCTTAGTTAGAATAATTTAAAATGTCTGACTGTGCCTGTTCAAAGCATCCATTAACAAATGCTGGCTTCTACTTGACTTCCCACGGCATTAAACAGGCCATTTCTGCACACAAGACAAAGCAGCTAATCAACTGGAAGTTGAAAATAAATATGCAGGGAGCATGCATACAAACCACAGTGTTAAAATGCATTTGCCTTATGCCAAGATTCATTTGTAAATTCATCAAGTGTTACACTTACTAAGTCATGTTGATGCGTTTTCAAGATGGTTAACTGCTCGAAAACAAACAATATTTACATTACAGTTAAATGGAGTTATTCAGCAATACTCCAAAGCAAAGACTGAACAAGTAGGTGCACAGAAGCATTTGTATTGCTGCAGCACTCAGGGCAGTGCTCTAGTGGAAGGTGTCCCTCCCCATGGCAGAGGGGCTGGAGGAGCTTTATGGTCCAACTCAAGCCATTCGGTCATCTAACTCTCAGATCCTTTTTAAAGTTAAGGGGCTCTGATTTCAATTCTCAAGACTTCTGAAATGATGCACTGTTTCTATGTGACTATTCAGAGATCTAGGAGAGCCACAATCTCCAACAAAGGCAAGCTGTCCAGCAGAAAATGCCAGAAAGGAGTGCAGGAACTGAGTAATTTTATATTTGTGAAGACTTACTAACTCTTTGCAGGGAAACACTTCCCTGCACTTCAGAAGCCTTTGGGTTCATAAATCTGAATTCTTTCCCAAAGCAGAAAAACTAAGTCTGCTTCAAACACAGGCTAATAAATAGTCATACTATTATCTTAATGCTGTATCTTTGGGACAGAATTTAATTTAAAATTCTGTGCTTAGCTATCTTCTAAGGGATAATAAACTTTTAGGTACCAAAAAATACCAGCCATGCTGTAAAACATCCTGAAGAGAGATGCAATCACCCAATCCATTCAGTGCTCAAAGTTTTACTTTCCATACAATGAAGATTCAGTGAGCCAGGAAGGAAACATAACACAACCAAAAAAAAAAAAAAACAAAAAAACAAAAAAACACCAAACAAAAAACAAAAGAAAATTGTACACTCCTACTTGGAAAGCTCACATATAAATAAAAGAACAGATGTTTTAGTTTGTTTTGTGAAAGGTGGTAATCGAAGATCAGTCATCCATGCATCAAACAAGTGCTCTACATCTGTTGACTCAACAATGCTGTGACAGCACTGCAGCTCCTCCTGAGAATGCCTTCAAAGTTGAATCCTGGAGGCAAAATCATCTGAGGAATGCTTTATTTGAGATGTGATTAACAAAACCTCTTGGCAGTAGCTCCAGCTCAGCTATTCTTTCAGAATTTCAGAAACAATTATAGGTAAAAAAAAAAAAAAAAAAATCACACACAAGAAGTCAGGAATGGACAAGATGTTATACAAATCTGTGTTAAGTGGCTACTGAGTTATAACTTTGGCTTATATTTTGAATTTAGCTACCTATGAAGTTCAGCCTTAGTTTACTAATTTATTAAGCTTTTAAGTAAAGCTTACTACAGCTGCTGCCTAAGAACTGCAATATTACTCTAAGACTGGGCATCCAGCTTTTGAGTCAGAAAAGATATTGACTGGAAATATGATCACCAAATCTGAAGTGGTACTTGATTGGAATTACATTTTTAATCACAGAAGTGAAAGCAACTGACATTAGGAAATAACCTCAAGAGTTCTGTAACAAATGTAAGTTCTGCATCAAATTAAAGCAATCAATAGAACTAGAATAAAGTAATAGATCTTGACAAAACTAAAAATAGAATACATAGTAGAAAAAGAAACAGGAGACTAGTGCCCAACTGAGTGTGGAGGTCGGGGCAGAGCACATCTCATCTGCCAGGTCTCCCAGGAGCAGTCACTCCCAGATCCACCTCTGTCCTCTACATCAGGAGATAACCAGGACAGTGGCCTCTGGCTGGAAAACACCAGTGAAACAGAGCAGCTTGGGAAAAGAAACAAAAGGTGGGAGTCAGCCACATGGACATGGAGGGAGAAAAAAAAAGGGAAAAAAGGGAGAAAAAAGCAGTGAAAAGCTGGTCTGATACCAAGAAGGTGCCCCTGGCACCTCAAGCTCTGTGGAGGCCTGAGGGAACACCCTCCCTTGGCACTGGGCTGAGAGCACAGGATGCAACAAGCACAGGTCACTCCTGGGGTGTCACCTTTGGGGTGGATTAGCTCTGACAGAACACAGCTCAGGTGGGTTAGGGTGACAGGAACAGCCCAGGTGAGAATGCAGCTACAGCATCCACATCTCTTAGGGTGATGGATGCACACAGGATAACATACTCTGAGAAGGGTGGGCTCATACCACTGAAACCTCCTGTTAAAGGAACCAGGGTGAGCATTTACCTATAAATTTGGGGGTGTGTGTGGGGGGGTTGCTATGGAAATGTGCTTAGGTATGTGAAGGTGTTTACTAAGGTTTTGTAAGGGTCTAGTAGTCATTTATCTGTTACATTGCTGCTATTAATCCTGCATGGATAGTTCATGGACTAAGAGTTAATTACAAGTTATCAATAAATCAACACTGATTTCAGTTAGGCATGAGTTGTTTTTCTCCTACAAGCAGCAAAACTCCTTCAGTGTTTCCTGCTTCACTCTGCTATGCAGCCTTCAGCTAAACTTACCTATCTCAGGTTTTTATTTTTCTTTTTTATTCTCTTCTTCCTTTTCCTTTACCTGAAGGCACCCAAGATATTCAGGAAATCAAACCACTATCTACATAGGTCACATTTGCTTCGTTACTCAGACTGATTCCAACCAAAGCACTACAATAATTGCATTCCTCCAAAGTAATTGCTCCAAAACCTGGGCAAAAATAGATCACATCTTTGAAAAGTGGATATTAAGTCTTTGGGTTAGACAAATGAAAACTTAAAGAGGTTTAACATTCATCCTAGCTTTCTAAAATGTGGCTTCTTAAACAAGATGCTCTAATGAATCTAATCCCTGAGATCAGGTTTTTGCTTCAGGAAATTCCAATTAAACACCATACAAAAGCTTGGTGTGTTTTTCCCCCTGCAACTGAAAGTTCAATGTTAGCTCCTAGTTTTTCTAGCACACATTAGAAGAGTGTCATTCATATTTTTCTTTTTTAAACAGTTTAAAGAAATATGGTTGAAAAAATTTTTGTACGGTTTACTTCTGTACTTCTGCTGATGACATTTTTATAAATTAGAGGTAATGAAGAATCCTCTCTCATGTTTTAACTTCACAAATTTTTAGTCTTCAAAGTATAGGATCTCATTCCTTTATCCTAAACAGACTTGAATAAAACTATACATTGACAGATCTTGTAACCAAAGACAAAGACCAAACATACTCACTGATCTGACTCAAACCCTAATATAAAAAAACCTCTTGTTTTTTAAGTGCAACCGTGCTTCTTCTAAATTTATTTTTATTTTATTTATGGGATTCTAGCTTTTGATTAATCAAAATAATTACCTGCTTGAATTCTTTTCTCATTCTGTAATCAGGAGAAAAATATTCTGTATTATGCATAAAGATTTTTAAAATTAAATAAAATTTTACAAGAGACATTCTGTCACCTTCACAACTACTTTACAGAAGTTACTTACTCTGCAAAAGCTGACTCTGAGCATACACAAAGTACTAAGCTAGCAACTGGCAACCACGTTCTTCTCCATTACAATTTTAGAAAGCCATAAAGACTTAAATCTGAAAAAGAATTACAATGAAACAGAGCCTTGTGACAAAAACACCTGTTCATAGTAAACAAAGCGTCTTCAAAGTTACTTATTCAAGCAACTCATAGAAACCAGGAATAACCTAGAATTCCAAGAAGTACTATAGAAAAAAAAACATAATTGCAGTTAAAAAAACCACACAAAGGCAGTTATTCAAACACAGCCATGAAAATGAACACCTTCCCTGCCTCTTACATGTCCCCTAACTCCAACCCACACTGCTCCAATGCTATATTTACTACTCCTTACTTCTATTACTCCACAGCCCTTTTCCAAATTAATGGAATATCTACACCTTTGGTTCCCCCCCCAAGTGCTAGGAAGAAAACTACTCACCTTTTCTCCCTGTTCAGAAGGTAAGTTTTCCCACTACCAAAACACTTTAGGATGTATGCCATCTATGAAATATGAAATCAAAGAACTGGAAATCCTTCCTCTTCTCAGAACTTGAGTACTTCAAAGGAGCACAGTAGGAGCACTTCTCCAATTAACATTTACCAGGCACATTCCACCTCCTCATTCCCTCAACACATCTGAGTCACAACCACCAGCTCAAGTGACTGGAGATTAACCTACTAAAGCAATGATTTATAAAGTTACATTAATTTGACACATAACTTCACAGAACTGGGAAATCAGATGTTCCTCCAGAAACAAGGGAATTTTATTAAAGCCAAGAACACCTGAAGAGAGATGCAGTACCTTGTATTGAGTCCACTGATGTAGTCTTAAAAAAAAAAGAGGTTTTCATAGAAACAAGTTCTGGTTTCAGATTCAGTCTTTAGAGGGCATTAAAGGTTATCAGACCATTTACAGTCTCTCCCCCTTTCTCCAGGAGCATCACTGATCTTTTCTAAGAAAACAAGAAATGAATAATTCCCTCGAATAATTATGGGTTAGGCTTATTAAGCAAAACCAGGACAGAATATTCCTGCCCTCCTTCTCATGATTTGTACCTTCTCTGCCCATTTCTTATTCAAAATCAAAGCCTGGTAGCTAAAATAATCTCCTGAATCAGATGGGAAGGCTTCTGCCTACCTGGCTTGTTGGGTTTGTGCCACACACAAGTTCCATCAAACTCCACCTGGTGGATAATCTTAAAAAAGCCTAGGAAATAAGCTTTAAAAGGTTTTAGTTCCACCAGTATTGATAGACCATTCAGATACTAAGATAAAATTTACTGAACTGTATATTTGGTTATATAGTCTTCATCCTTTTTGTTTCTCCCTCATCTCTATGAATGCTACAATCAAGCAAAATTTCTGGGCAGGTATTTTTTCTAAACTTCACATATTAAAGGGTCATAATTGCAATTAATATCAATTTCTGGTAATGCAGTTATAGACAGAAAAAGTCATAGCTCCATGGCACAGCTAAGGAGGAAATTACTCTTCTTTTTAGCCTCTGACATAGAAAAGTGGAAAGTAATGTATAAACGTAATTTTAAACTAATATTTAGATAAAGTATAACTTAATTATTCAAATCTCAAACAATACTTACAGTAACTTTTTACCCATACTTTCCAACCCATAAAAACCATAATAATTTGTTTTTTTGTATTTGCTGGTAATTTCTCTTATAGGATGTCTTATAAATATGCCTGCTGCCATTATTTACTTTTATAATACACTATTATTTATTATAAAACACTATCCTTGAGAAATAATTAAAAAATACATTCAAGACATGTAAACCATACCTGGAGCAGCTCTGTGATACTGAAGTGCTGGAAGAAGCATTATTTTAGAAAATAGTGATTTAATGAAAAGTTGAGAGTTGAATTGCTTTCTCAAAGACTTGAGAGCAAACTGCTCAAAAATTTATCTAGAAACAAAAAATTAACACCATTTCACATAGATGATGCTGTGGCACAATAAAAAACCCTCTACTGGATGTACTTTATTATCATTTCAGGATGTTATCACTAAAAAAGCACAAGCGAAGACTGTCTGCAATTAAAAGTTTTACAGAAGTTTCAAGACTTCTATTATTTACTATAAACAATTATTTTTTTCCTTTTTTAAGAAGTCCTTCTATTTTTGCCAGATCTCCAAATGAAACTGTTGCAGAACCTCGCTGGGCTGGTTTTGCCTAAAGAGAAAAAAAAAAAAAAAGAAGAAAAAAATACATAAAGGGCTAATTTTAAATTAAAATGTTTTGTAAAAAGCTTTTAAAACGTCACTTTATTTAAATAGTACCTTTAAAGTGAAACTAACAGCTTCACATTACCTGTGATTCATGGTATTTCCAGCCAATCATGTAGTAGATCTGAAAGGTGGCAGGTACTGAGCCATCACTGTTTCCATACATTTCTGTTAGGGCAGGAAGGGAGAGAGAAAAGGTACAGACTGTCAGTTCTAGGAAACACTCAGTTCTCAGAACATCAGAACTGAGCATGACATCTTCATCAGAATGACTCCTGGTGAAAGATTTGGGACAATAAAAATATCTCACACTGGTGCATCAATATAGTTCAAATCCTGGAATTATAATTGAGGTTAAAAATAGCTTATGATAATGACATTTTGTTCTAAAGTATTTGGGGTTTTTGGTTTTGCTTTAGGTTTGTTTTGGGGTTTTTTTTCCACAAATGTCATAGAAAAAGATATAGAAAAAGTGTTCTTAAAGTCAATTTAGATGAACTCATTACCTCTCAAATACTGACCTTGGTATATTGCAGCAGCTGCCAGCATTGTCTCCCTGTGTAGCAGAGGTTTTCTATTCCAAGAGCAATTACTTTCCCCCATACCTAAAAATATGTTTCAGCTTTAAGGAAAAGAAGATACAGCACATGCCATGAGTTAAGTGTCATGCACTAAGGACAGATTCTTACTAAACCAGAGTAATTACAGAATCCTCTGCACTTCACTGTAAGAGAGAACATACCACAAATCTTATGTGTAAGAATCCAAAACTTTTAATTCCCATGCTTTTTATAAATTGCATTCCTATGCAATTTACAGTTTGCACTGCTAGGAATAATTTCAAATTATTACTTCTTCAGCCTGAGTCTTCAAACATTTAGGGCTTCAAGTATAACTAATTTTAAGAATGAGTAAAAGTACTTATTCAGACACATCTCCACATTGTTTTAACAGATAATCATTAAAATACAAAATAAAATAACCACAATTCTAATCTTTTTAATCACTTAGTGCATCTGAATGTTTCTGCTGATAATAAAAGTTGCCTTTCCATTAAGGAATTACTCCCAACAGCAGTAGATCCAGATAAGAAATGCCCTGAGTTGCTGTCAGTAACAACAGACTGCACGTGAATGCTTTACAATCCACGAACAAATGCAATCAGAATATTAACAAAATCATTACTCAGTTGTTTGTGGTTCCTCAGCAGACTCCAAATTAAGGATATATTTATTCTTATTCTGAAGCAGTTTGCTGAATGCCCTGGTAATTAGAAAGTCTCATGGGAAACATCAGTGTGTGGGATATAGGCTTCTGTCTCCCTTTTAGGGTTTTTCTACACCTTACACTGAACAGGCTCATGCAGAACAGGAACCCCAGGGAAGCAAAACATTCACAGCAGACCACAAAGTAGCAAATCTTTGACTTGTGCTTCCCAACACAAATCTCCTGACAGGTATAATCTCCTGACTCACTAGATAGCGGGAAAAAAACTAATGCTTCCCCTGTTGCAGTAAGATTTATTTGTACTTTTTTTAAGAAAACAGTTTTTTGTGATGAATATGGTGAAACACTGGCTAAGGTTGCTCAGAGAGGAGGTGGATGCCCCACATCTGGAAACATCCAAGATCAGGTTGAACAGAGCTCTGAGCAACTTGATTTAGTTCAAGATATCTCTGCTCACTGCAGGGAGTTGGACTAGATGGCCTTTAAAGTTTCTTTCCAACCCACATGATTCTATGATTTAGAGTTAAGAAATATATAGTAAAACTCTTCTGTGTCTGCACCACTGATATAGCAAACATTTATGTTTCCACAAAGAATATACTTGCCTTGCAAGTCTTCCATAACCTCAAATAACCCTGGGTAGTTGACTTGGATTTCATCAGTATCCTAGAAGAATTGAGAGGTTCAGTTTTAGAGCGTATCAATAAACCAATATAAACCAATACCATTATGTCACCCTTGTTGTACTATCAAACTATTCCCTGCCCATGGCAGAAGGGTTGGAACTAGATGAATTTTAAGGTCCTCTCCAACTCAAACCATTCTACAATTATATTCATCTGCCTGTTCTGCTCAAATAACGAATTTCTAGGAAGCATGTACTGTTTTAATGTTTCTAAAAAGTTTTGCTTAGTAGCCCAAATGCAATCAAATTGTATTTTTAATGCCATTATTTTCTTCTTGGTTTTAGAAGAAAGAGCAAGTGTCTATAGTTTTTTCATGCAGGTCTAACATTCTCTGACATTTCTCCAAGAAAACCATCCAAATTCTACTGGGCCATGAGCCAAAGATACACTTCAGTTGTTTCCATTAATCACCACAAAGCCAAAACCAGCAGCAATCCAAGTTATTTCTGCAGCCTGTTCAGTGAGGTGCACCACACACAGAAGGAAGCAGCAAGTTTTTAATACATTAGTGTCAGGGGTGTTCTTTGGACCCCACTGACTCCTGCCCGGCTGTGTTCCTTATTTCAGTGTCCCATGTCCCGAAAAGATGAAATGAAGCTTCTTTCTGCTGTTTCAAAGCTTGTTTATTTCTTGTTCTTATCAGAGTTTCAGAGGCACGGACTGTGCTGTGACCTCCAGGAACACGAGGACAGAGTGGCAATGGCTACCCAAAGCAGGTAGCTTTTATATCTATTATCAACCAGTTAGAAAACTTTACCTATCTTATTTTGTTCCCAAAACCAGTGAATATTAACCTTATTGACGTCTCCTCTATGCTAAATTCCATCTACCAACTAACAAACCACAGGAACTCATGTCAGAGAGAAAAAGGAAGAGAAGGAGAAGAAGAAGAGGCTGACACCCTAAAATCTCCATGTTGGCTCCATATAACATATATAGCAAAACCTAAAAACTACAACTCCACGCTCTGTGGTACACTAAACAACATCTCCTCATTTCTTTGGTGCTCTCAGCTCACCCAGAAGTGTGGGGTAAATGCTCCCACGAGTTTAGTTTGCAAACCAAGCCTTTTTTGAGGAGCTCTGAGGGTAAAACAAACACCCAGAGGAGCAGGAAAAGTTGCCAGGCTTTTCCTGGACTCCAACACATTAGTAACTAGCAATTTTTATATTCCAGCAAGCCTGACGTTCTGGATTGTTCTGCCTGATTGTTCTCTTACTTATAATTACCACAGTCAGGGTGTTAAAGCCAGCCCTGGAGAGCAGATGTCCCAAATCAGCGACGGCAGTGAAGGGTGACACGTGAGGAGAGAAGCCTCCTTCCCTCTCCAGCTCGGCCAGCTGCAGAGAGCAGCGCAGCTCGTACAGAGTGTCTCCCCCAAACATGGCCCCGATGAACACCCCGTCGGGCTTGAGAACCTGGTGGATCTGCAACACACAAATACACAGCTCGTGGCTTTTCTACCTGAAGCCTACATCACTAAGTGGTTCTTGGACTTTATTTCTTAATGAATTCATGCAATCTTTGTAAGAGCTGCAACAGACTTTTAATATTGACTCTATTCCACAGGGCAAGCTGTGCCACAGCTTCTGGTCACACTGCAAACAAATTGTCTGAAGAGACTATTTTTTATTTTTAAGAGTAAATCCTCAGAAATCACGCTTACAGTCAGGAAACATGGAACAAACTGTGGAAACTGAGGGTAAAACTATTTTCAGCAGAATACTCCTAAAACAATGCTCCCAATTAATTTACTTCTAAAAGGAGGGTAGATTAAGATAAGTATGTTATTTACTTTTACATTCTCAGAGCAGAAAAAGCACTTTTTAATGGCTTGATTTAAGAGAAATAGAGGCTTTAGTTTTCAGTAGTGATCTCTGCACTTGAGACAAGAGAGTAATGGCATTTTTATTATGTCTACCATTACTTATTATTAACTTGCCAGAACAGCAATATCATAACTCAAACACCAAGGCTGACAAGCTGCTTTCTGGTCTTCTAAGTCCTAGCCCCATTCCTAGTGAGAAGGACAATAAATTAATGCTTTCTTTTTTCTTTAAGAATTGGAAATGATCACTGGTTTAGACATCCAGAAGAGCCTGATTACATAATCAGGCTAAGAAGACAGTAAAAGCTTCCAACACTTTTGAAACTAAAATATTTTCAGTAGTTTTTAAATTAAGTATTAATCAAGCTACCTTTTCTGTGCTAGTAAAAACGCCTTTAATTTACAAGTAAGAAAATCAGGCAGTTAAAGGCAGTTCCCATTATTTAAAGACAGTGGTACCAACACAGGAAATCATGAAAGCTGGCCAAGAAGCCCAATTCCCTCCCCATTGTGAGACTGGCAGTTATATTTACTGTGAGAGAAGATATTTGACGCTCAATAGAATATTTAAGTTCCAATGAAAATTGTGTATTTCTTTCCAAGTATTTTTTATAAGTATTGAATGCATTTCAATTGATTTTTATTATTTCAGTAACAGTAGGGTAATCCTATTCCTACCAAAAGGTGATAGAACAGCACTGCAATGACTGATCAATTTGAAATAAGTGGAAAAAACAGCAAACTGTTTAACATTTTCCTTGTTCTTGCTCCACCTTTTTGATTTGAATACAGTTTACACCTGCAGGGAAGAGCTGAACTAATCCAAACTGACCAAAACTGAAAAAAAAAAAATTAAAATTCTGTTCTCAACAAGTATTTGCTTCATTCCAAAATCAGAAAGCCTTGATCAAAGCTGTATTTCAAAATAAACAGCTGAGACATAAAAATAAGCTCCATAAAGCAGTTCTGGAGAAATGCAGTATTGTACTACAAACAGTAAGAGCTAACAACAATAAAAATCAAGAGCACTGCCTCAGGTGACATTAGCTACCATGATCTCAGCTGTGGAGAATCCAAAATATTATACAAACATGTTGTTTCAGTTACTTACTCCAAACTGACTGAGGGAGCAAATGAGTAGCAATATCAACTTGATGCTCCTCAAACTGCCAAAAGTATTGTAAAAAATACTTGTGTGCAACATGAGTTATTTTTGTGCCTCTTATTTAAATTTAAATTTATCTGGAAATACAGAGTGCTCTCAATGCAAGTAATAGCAACTGCTGACTTAGAGTATTAGAAAACAGTTTCTTACCTCTCTGAAAGCTTTAGGAAGGTCATTCACCCAATGCAAACTGAAAGAACAGAAGTGTACACTTTACAATTTCAGATTAAGTCAAATTTAAGGAATGCAAGTAACTAATTAGCTAAGTAAGTTTCAGGAGCCAAAGCCACAAACTGTTTTCTCAAGCTGCAACCATGCTGAAACACCTGCTTGAAACTCATACTAAACAAGAACCAAAGTTTATCCACATAGCACTTTTTTCTTTCTTTTTTTTGTTGAGAAAATGCAAGTCCTGGAGATTAGTTTGTCAAAATGCAGGAAAGAGAGAAGCTCCAAGTGTTTTGAAGGAAAATAAACAAACAAACACAAAGAATCACCAAGATAGCAGTTTTTCCTAATGCATGCTCATATTAGCTATGCAAGTACATTTCTTATTGCTTTCTAATGGACTAGTAAACTTTGTTGGATTTATTTTCTTAAAGCTACTCTGAAAAGAACATTCTTAACAACTTGAACAAAACAAAATAAATAAATTATTAATACATACCTTAAGCTGCTAACAACAAGATCAAAAGTATCTTCTTTGAAAGGAAGGAATTCCTCATCAGCTACGACCTTGACCGTTGGGATTTCAGATTCTATAGCGTTTTTCTAATGTTGGGTTAAAAGACAAACAACTCATCAGAAACTCATTTCTTTTGATTTCCTGTATTACAGAATTGAAGCATCAAAAAGCTACTTACTAAAGCATTCTCTGCGATATCAACTTGAATAAGTTTTTCAACTGTTTCCTGAAATAAAATTTTAAAAGTCTATTAAATATTTAAATTGTTTTGTAAATGGAAATCAGTAATTTTTTGGCACTTACACCTAATTATAATAAGTGAGAAAGAGTCTTCTTAACTCTTGATAAAAGCTTTATATAAAGCAGAAAGCACTTTTCCCAACCCAACATGGCACCTGCTCCCAGAGAGAACAGCTGAGGCAGAAGTGGTGACAGAGAACACATTCTGTAATTTTAGGCATAAGTTTAGTTAAATATAAACCATGGATTAACAGCCAAGGAAGCACCTTTACTTACAGTGTGGTTCATGAAGAGTAAACTGTTAATGGCTTCAAAGCCTCCATAATGACACTTCTCTTTAACAACTCACCGTGGCCAATAGATGAAAAGAAACACCACACATATTCCTATGCAAAACTAAAAGTTAACTGTTATATAACAGATAAATTCCCTCACACTTCCATTTGTCAAGCTTTCAGTGGCAATAAATTAAGAGTAGCCTGAACAACACACAGCTTTGAACTATAACTACAGGTACAGGGGTAAAGAAGGGGAAGATTTACCTCATCAAGACTCAGATGATTGTCTTAAGTTTAACAGAGCCTTATTTGAAAGGGAGGAACACATATGAACTTCCTTTAAATACTTTTAAATATGAAGAGAAAGTACCTTGGTTAAGTGCTGAGCTATGTAACCTCTTCCAGAGCCAACATCCAAAGCGAGAGGAAACGTTCTAAAGGATAAGATTAGCAATACAAGTCTTAGAATACTTTTAATTTTAGACTATATCAAGTTTCACCTGCTAATCTACAAGGGCCTTCCTGAACTCAGCCCACCGAGCATCTTTCTGTGGTACCGCGGGGAAAGGTGCTCCACATCCAGAGGTTCTCCCCAAGGGTCTCGTCCCCGGGGGGCGAGGGGAGGGTGCGGGACAGGCAGGCTCACCTGGTGACATCGAACACCCGGTCCGCGATCCTGCCGCCGACCTGGGGGAACAGCCGGCGGTCAGAATCACAGCATCAGTGAGGCTGGAAAAGAGCCCTGAGATCATCAAGTCCACCCTAGGACTAAACACCACCTCGTCAACTAAACCACGTCCAGTCTTTCCTTAAAGACCTCCAGGGACGGTGACTCCCTGGGAAGCCCATTTCAATGTCTGATCACTCTTTTCTGTGAAGAAATTGCTAATGTCCAAACTAAACTTCCCCCGGCACAGCTTGAGACGGTGTCCTCTTATCCTGTCGCTGCATACCTGGGAGAAGAGACCGACCCCGCCCCCCAGCTACAACCTCCTGTCAGGGAGTTGGAGAGAGTGATAAAACCACCCCTGAGCCTTCTTTTCTGCAGGCTAAACACCCCCAGCTCCCTCAAAGGACTTGTGCTCTAGGCCCTTCACCGGCCCCGCTGTCCTTCTCTGGACGCGCTCCAGCTCCCCAATATCCCCCTGAACTGCGGGGCACAGAACTGGCCACAGAACTGGCCACAGCACCCAAGGTGACCCCGCCAGCCCCGCNCCCCGCCCCTCCTCCCGCAGGTAATCGCACTTGGCGGGCTCGGCCTGCAGCGCCGCCCAGTTCTTCTGCTTCCGCTTCAGCCGACGGTCGAACGGGTTCAGCGCGCCCGAGCCCGGCGAGGCTCCGGCGGGAGGAGGAGGAGGGGAAGCGGCAGCAGCCCGCGCGGGCAGCGCCCAGAGCCGGCGGCACCATCGCACCCTCAGCGCCGGCCGCGCCAGGCCCCTCATCGGCTCGGCCTCGCACACCCCTCTGCGCATGCGCCGTGGGGCGGCAGAGCCGTGTCCCGCCGCGGCCGCCGTAGCGCCGCCGGAAGTGGCGGTGTGGGGGAAGCGTGCAGCGTGCGGGCAGCGCCGTGAGGGAGCGGCGGGGGCCGGGGGCCGGCGGGGGGGGCGGGGGG
>VZRF01015768.1:930611-973883 GCA_013396875.1 Vireo altiloquus
CGCCAGCCCCGCCCCTCCTCCCGCAGGTAATCGCACTTGGCGGGCTCGGCCTGCAGCGCCGCCCAGTTCTTCTGCTTCCGCTTCAGCCGACGGTCGAACGGGTTCAGCGCGCCCGAGCCCGGCGAGGCTCCGGCGGGAGGAGGAGGAGGGGAAGCGGCAGCAGCCCGCGCGGGCAGCGCCCAGAGCCGGCGGCACCATCGCACCCTCAGCGCCGGCCGCGCCAGGCCCCTCATCGGCTCGGCCTCGCACACCCCTCTGCGCATGCGCCGTGGGGCGGCAGAGCCGTGTCCCGCCGCGGCCGCCGTAGCGCCGCCGGGAGTGGCGGGGGGGGGGGAGCGTGNCGTGGGGGAGCGGCGGGCGCCGGGCACGGTCGGTGCGAGCGGGGCTGCCTCTGGGCTCCTCCCTGCGGCAGCGGGCGTCGTCGGGGTCGGGGACGGAGCGGGTGCGGGGGCTGCGGCCGTCTCGGCGCACGTGGTGCTGTTGGTGGGCTGTGGCTGCGGTGGACACCGGGCTAAGCTCGCCAAAGGTCCTGTGTGTGGGTCTAGTGGGGAGTCACGGATGGATGTGTCTGTATCCGTTATCGTAGAACTACAGAATAGCCTGGGTTGAAAGGGATCTCAAACACTTGTCTTGTTCGAAACCCTCTCCCATGGGCAGGGGCGCCTTTCGCCAGCCCAGGTTGCTCAGAGCTCCATCAGCCTGGCCGTGAACACTTCCAGGGATAAAGCATCCTCGGCTTCTCTGGGCAAACTGTGCCAGTGCCTCACCACCCTCACAGTGAAGAATTTTTTCCTTCTAGCTAACCTAAACCTATTTTCTAGGAGTTTGAAGCCATTCCCCTTTGTCCTGTTACTCCAGACCCTTGTAAATAGTCCCCTCTCCATCTTTCTTGTAGGCTCCCTTCAGATTCTGGAAGGCCACAGATAGGTCTCCTGAATCTTCTCTTCTCCAGGCTGAACAATCTCCATTTTCTCAGTCTTTTCACATAGGAGAAGAACTCCATCCCTCTAATTATCCTGGTGGTCTCTGGACTCGCTCTAACAGCTCCATGTTTTCCTGTGTTGAGACCCCAGATCTGGACATAGCACTTTAGGTGGGCTCTCACCTGAGCAGAGCAGAGCGGCAGAATTCCCTTCCTCACCTGCTGCCCATGGATCTTTGGATGCAGCACAGGGCACAGGGGGTTTCTTGCCTGCCAGTGCAGCTGGCAAAGCAAAGATTTGTGGTTGAGAGTGTGGTAGGTACAGGATTATTTGTGACTTGTTTAAATCTGCTTCTGCAGCAAAGCCAACAGGGTGCTGGGTTCCATCAGCCAGACATCACCAGCAGAGACAAAGAAGTCATTATCCCACTGGGTACTTGTCAGGTCACATCTGGAATTTTATGTTCAGTTTTGGTTCCTGCCCTATAAAAAAGATGTGGTCAGGCTGGAGAGGGTCCAGAGAAGGGCCACAAGGATGACCAAAGGACTGGGAAGCTGCCATGTGAGGAAAGGCAGAGAGAGCTGAGTTTGTTCAACCTTGAGGAAAGAAGGCTCGGGGGAGACCTTATCCCCATGTTCAAGTATTTAAAAGGTGGCTGCAGAGAAGGTGGAGACTTTTTTCTACAAGGAGTCACAAGCAAAAGACAAGGGGTAGTGGGTGTAAGTTATTCCTGGAGAGATTCCCTTTAGATACAAGAGGAAAATTTTCATGAATGAGAACATTCAACCATTGGAATCACCTCCCCAGGGAAGTGGTGGATTCCCACTTACAAGATTTGGCTGGACAGAGTGCTGGGCCATTTTGTGTATACAATTCTTTTGCCAAGAAATGTTGGGCCAGATGATCTTTGAGGTCCCTTCCAACCAGGTGGTGTGTGATGCACAACTTTTTGTGTATAGGTTAGAAATCCAATTTTGTTTAATCCTTGTTTTTTTTCACTCACGTATCTAAATCTATGTTCAATGGTTGAGGTTGTTTTAATCAGAAATATTTGGGTTTTTTTCCATATTGTAGATGTCCAAGTCTTCAGTGGCATCAAAAATGTCATCCCAGGAGGAAATACTGAGCGATGGCAGATTCAGCTGCGTCGCAAGGGATCCCAGATTTTGGGAGATGCCTGAGAAGGAACGTAAAGTCAAGATTGACAAGCGATTCCGAGCGATGTTTCATGACAAGAAGTTCAAGCTGAGATACACAGTGGATAAAAGAGGTCGCCCTGTTAACTACACCTCTGCAGAGAACCTCAGGAAGTTTTACGCTTTGTCGGAATCTGACTCTGATCTTTCAGAAAGTGATAGTAAAGAACTCACTGTAAAGAAAAAAAAGAAAAAGAAAGGTAAAGGAGAAGCAGATTCTGCAAAGGCCCTTGCTGTTGGCCTCCCAAAGGAGGTGAGCAAAAAAGCCAAACAAGGGATGGACCAAACATGTGAAGCGGTGACTAAACTAAATGATCTTAAAAAAGAAAGGCAAAAAAGTAAATCTAAGTTCAGCTTAAAAGAGGATACACAGAAAATTGCAGTGGAAGTTGATTGCTCTCGGGGAAACAAGGGCCCTTTACCCAAAGGGGAAAACAAGAAAGAAGATGCATCAGGGGGGAGATCCATTTCAGTTCAAAACAAGGAGAAGTCTTCACAAGCAATTGGTACTAAGTCAGTCAAAGCTCCCAGGAGGGACCACTCCCTAGGAGGGAAAAAAAAAGAATCAGGTTAGTTCAACTAACAAGGAGAATTCAACTGTGTTTATTTGAATGTTGTTGCTTTTCTTTTATCCATGGAAGATATTTTGCAAGTCTAGTCATAAAATAGCTGACTGGCTCAGACCCAGTGCTCCTGAAGGATTGGTCAGCCCTGTATAGAATCAGTTCTGATTCTTCAGGAGGAATGTGAACATCACAGTCCTTTTAATTGTTGGCACTGAAATTGTTGGTTAATTAGAAAAGTAAAATTTGTAAGAGCATGTACACTGCTGTATTTATCAAACTGAACAGCAGATGTGTGAACTGATGCCATGAAGGCACATCACAACTTCTGGACTGAAACTGTAAACATGTCAACATTGAGCCATTAATATTAGAGGAGATTAACAAGAACAGGTAACTTGAAGAAAAGCTTTATTTATATTGCTCATGCATGTGTATAGCCTCCATTATTAAACTGATTTCTACCTGTTGGTTCTGTAATATAAATAAAATAGCAGTATGTTTAATTACAGTTGAGATTGATAATACAATTGTAAGCCTAAAGTGTAATTAAATTAGATTAGACTAGAGTAGACAAACAAAAGAGACAACACTGATGTTTTCTGTTATTTGCTCCTGCATTGTTACACCTTTCAGGGGTCCTGTAAATAGGTATGAAAAAGCCCTGAAGTTTTCCTTTTTGTAAAGGGCCATATGTAATTCTAACATGGAAATAAGTATCTAATGTTTATCATTGTGTGCTCAGATGTCTGTGACCAAACTGTAAAATGTAAAAGCCAGTTAGAGGAAGAAACTTCTGCAAGTGAGGATGCAGAATCAGAAGAAGAGGAATCAGAAGATGGTGAAGAAACAGGCGAGGAAGAGGAGCCAGAAGATGATGAGGAAACAGGTGAAGATGACAGTGATTCAGAAGATGATGAAGAAGGTGGTAGTGGGCCTGATTTAGCCAGAGGCATAGGGAACATTGAAACGAGCTCAGAGGATGATGAGGATTTAAACGAGCTGTTTCCAAAGGAGCCAGAGATTGAGCACTCATGGCGTGAGCTGGATAAAGATGCCCCTCGGGGAGATGAGGTAACAATCCTTTGCATGGGAAAAGTTGCTACGTGACAAACTCAGAAATGTTATGAGTTCGTACAATTTGTGGAAGTATTTTTCATAAAGGTTTTTTAGCCTTTCAGTGACAGAATGGAAGTGATGATGAAATTGTTTGACAATGAGAGACTTGCAGTTTTCATTGGTATTTCCTCTTCCTGCTAAGCACACTTACCTATACCTATAGATTAGCTGTCTACAGATGGAAGGACAAACAAAATGGAACCTTTCAGAAAGTCCAGAATTCAAATAGTACTTCTTTTGTTCACTACTGATTTTTTTTCACTTTTCAAAAATGTAGTTATTTAACTCACACTTTAAAAAATTAAGACATCAGTAGACAGAGAAGTAGGACTTTACAACTAGCACAATCAGTGTGCAAGAAATCACAGTACTCTAGTGCTGTCACAATACAGGGATTGTGGTTGTTCCAGAGACTAACAACATTTGATGATAACAAAATCCTAAGCTTTTATGTTGTTGCTGCAGTTCTAAATCTATGATTGCTGCAGTCCATTCTGTGGTGCTTCACTTTTTATGTCCTTTTTATGTGCTCTGGTAATTGCTGATTCTGATCTTTGCTAGTTTAAGTGATAAAAAGTCATGAGGACAATGCTGCTTTTATTTTTTTCAGCAAATTATATTGCTGACTGATTTTTACCACTGAGTTCTGCTAGAAAATTGTGTATTCCTCACAACGGTCAAGAATTAAACCTGTGAATTTTACATTCTTTTCTTTCAGATTACAAGCAGATTGGCAGTTTGTAATATGGATTGGGACAGGTTGAAGGCTAAGGATTTGCTGGCTCTGTTTAAGTCTTTCACACCTAAAGGAGGAACAGTGTTTTCTGTTAAGGTAAGATCTGATCTCTAAAAGAAGTGATGACTTTTGCTGCTAAAAAAAGTAGACTACAAAATAAGAAGTAAGACAGTGCTGCAAAGAACCAAATATTGATGTGTTTAAATTGAAACTGTGTTGCAATTTAACTCGCTGTAACAGGCATGTATTTGACAGAGTTTGAGGCCAAAGCCATTGACTTCTCATGTGTATGAGGTTGGCTCTCAGTGCTGGTTCTCTGAGACTATTAGTGAAGTTCTCAATTCTAGTAGGAGGAGACTACATTTTCTTGATTAGTTTAATTTTCAGTGGTCTGTATGGCAGATAACCCAGCCTTAGACCTTACTAATAAATTGGTTGTATTCTGCCCAATTAAGTTACATTTTTTCATTATTAGTGTCTGCCTCAGCTCTCTGAGAAGCTTTAATCAGATACCTCTTTCTGAAAAGGACCACAGTAGAATTAACCAAGTCAGGGTTCCTGTTGTTCTTCATCTGTCTCAAAATTCCTAGCAGGCAGTTTGTTATTTTACTGTCTTTTCCATACATTAAAATTAGGATGGTAATAAAGTTTATGGAAGTGATCCCTTAACTGACCTTAAATAAAAACTGTAAAGTGTAAAAGCCTGGAGAGATACTTTTTCTTAGTTAGGGTACATTACATCACAGTTAAAAATTCAGTTTTGTGTTGTTGTATTTGTAGATTTATCCTTCAGAGTTTGGAAAAGAGAGATTGAAAGAGGAAGAACAAAAAGGACCTGTGGAACTGTTCGATCTTCCAGAGAATACCACAGAGGATGATGGGTATTAATTTTAATTTTGTCTTCAAATGAGGGATATAATATGTTTCATTCTTAGTGAAAATCCCAATTGACTGCTGTTTCCAGGAGTTCATATATGGAAATGTCCTGTGGACACTTATTTTTTTTTTTTTCCCAAGGTTTTTTTTTACAACCCTTGGTTCATTATCAGTGCATTTAATAAATGCATTATGATGAAACTTGAGAAGATTTGTTTGTTGATGTGATTCAAAATTTTATGATGTAGCTCATTGGAATAATCAACGGAACAAATACATGGGGAGCTTAAAAACCAGTGTTTCTCCTCTGCAAATTGCCATTTGTGCAGTAAACTCCTTTTGGTGCTCACTGTCAAATTTCTTATCTGTGAATCAACAGGGACCTTAACTTAGTCCAAGAATTCACAGATTGAGATTTCTTGAGTGCCACGAGCAGCAGCCCCAGCTTCCTAGGCTGAGCTCCTTAGTCCTACCATCATCCTGACTTCTTCAGACAAGTCTTTTTTGCCTTTTTTTAACTTCCATTAAAGGTTTTGCTTTGATGTTTTTCTGGAATTTCCAGGTGTTTGGCAGCCTGATTGGGGCTGCATATTTGTATAATGCATCCTGCTGGAGTGCCCTGTATTTAGAAAATCTAGATGCTTCTAAAATAAGGGCAGATCCCTTTGAAGACATTCTCTAGTGCACCAGGGGAGTGTAAGATGGATGTAGAGCGTGTTCTGAGGTTACCTTCACTGTGTGCATCAAGGTGCATCCTCAAGTGTTAGATTTACTGCTCAGTGCGTTTGAGAGCATCTGGAATCCAACAAACAGAAATCCAGGTATCCCAGAGGTACCTCAGTGATGCCTGTGCCCTTCAGATTCACAGAGCCTCATCCCTGCGATCTTTCAACCGAGTCATATGCAAATTTTACACTTAATAAAGCTGTGTGAAATAGTCTTTTTACTTGAGCAAAACTGAATACTGCTGGAACTTTGTGCTGTTTAATATCTAACCTTTTAAGATTAGGAGAGTGGTTGATGGGTGCATGTTTTTAATGAGTTGAATTAAAATATTTTGCAAATCAAAAAGGTGTTAAAGCCAGCTGTCCTGACTGGCCTTTTGTCTACTTTTGCAGGATTTATAGGGAAAAACTGCGGGAATACCAATTTAAGCGACTGAAATACTTCTATGCAGTTGTCGAATGTGATTCTCCTGAAACAGCCAATAAAATTTATGAGGAATGTGATGGACTGGAATTTGAAAGTAGCTGTTCTTTCATAGACCTGAGGTAACTCCACTGGGGATATTTTTACGTGTTGGGCCAGGGAGGGTGAATTAAAGGCAGTTTATAATAATTGGGAGTAAAGTATATTGACTTTATTCTGTAACCAGAGTGAGATATGAAGGTAAATTGGGCATCCAGTGGGTTGTTAGGTTTCCATTTGGTTCTTCTTTCTTCTTTTTGACCATTTTTATTGTAATATGTGAAGTTCAAGAGGATCTCTATGTAGAGAGATTATCTTCAGAAGAGCCTGATAAAATGTTCTGATTACATCTTCAAGCTTTTGGTGCAATTAAGTAAAGTGATAGAATTCAGAAAATGAAACAACACACTGTTGCTTTTTTCTTGTTCTCTCCCCAGGGGTCCAGAAGTGGCTCTTTTTCAGGATTCCCACAGGGCAAGATTATTGCTGCTGGTGTCACAAAGCTGCAATAGATATGTTAGCCTTTGTGAATGAGCTGGATGCTCTGATATTTCAAAAGTCATGTTTGGGGGAGAAAGGATTTTAAATTGTGGTTTGCTTTATTGTTAGTATTTCCTTTTGTTGCAACAAAACCCTTTCAGTCTAAGCAGAAAAGTTACTAAATCATAAAAAGTTGTGACAGAAGCCCTGTTTGTCTGCTGGGGCCTCTGTTATGGACACTCTTGGAAATCAGTGAAAGTTAAGGTTTTTTTTTGCTTTGAATCATTTTTTAGAGGAACTTAGTTAATTTGCTTTGAACCACTTTGGAAAAGACATCTTTCCTAAGTGAACATGTAACTTTTTGTCATTTTAAACGCTGATAACGTTTTACAACAAACACAGCTGTTTGAAATGCTCCAATGATTTTCTTAGTCTTCTGCTTTGTTAAATTTTAACGTAGAATACTGTTTATCAAATTACATTTGCAAAGATTTAAAAAAACCACAAGTAATTTCTCATGTAGTATACCAAGGTTTTTGTTTTTTATAAACGAAGTTCTTCAACTGTTACTCATGACTTTTGTCTTTTTAACTTTTTTTTTTTCCTTACTAATTATAATTTTCAAGATATACCAGGCTTTCATAAAAGGTTTGGAATTTCTTATTCATCTGTTTCCAAATCCTCTTTTGTTCACTTTTTTCTTTTTAATTTTTAATAGTAAACTTTCCGCAAAGATGGTTCTTAAAACAAAGAAAACCACCCAAAAAACCACCCATGACCCTGTTTATACCAGACTGAAAATTGACATACTTCCCAAACTGGGTGTTGTTATACACTGAGAACCTGTGGAACAGATCTGCAGAAGCCAGGCAATGAATCTTGCATGTGCGGAGTTCTTGTCCATTTCTTTTGTTCCCTTTTCAGGCTTACCCCCTTTTTGTTTTAGCTAATTCTTTCATGCAGATGTACCATACTCGTGAAAGCTTAGACTGTTTATACTATGCAATTTCCCAATGTATTTGAAGAATAACATGTTTTATTTGCCTTTAAGATTTATTCCAGATAATGTTACATTTGATGATAAGCCAAAAGATGTAGCCTCAGAAGTGAACATAGCTGCTTATAAGCCAAAATACTTCACATCTGCTGCTATGGGAACATCAAAGGTATCTTTATAGTGTTTTCATTATGTTTTTCTTATTTGTTTAGTTTTGCTGTCAGTTTATGAATTATATATGTACTGGGGAAAAGATTCCTGATTATCTCCACCATTTCAAAATAAAGACATCAAACGTATTAAAAAATTTAAGCATGTTATGGACCCACAAGTTGCAGCCCTAGTTTGGATTTTAAAAGAGATTGGACTTCTCTGTTACAAATTAAATACTGAATTTTGACCTCATTGTGTCTCTGTGACAAGTTACACATGAAATTACTGTATTATTTACAGTTAAAACTTTTAATTTGTATAAAATGAATGTTAATGTATAAATCAGTAAGACCCTTTTTGGTGGTAATGCCAGGCTTCAACAGTTGCTTCCCCTCCTTGTAGCAATTCATTCCTACCCTATCCTACTGACAGCCAAAATTTCCATCTGGCCATGAAGTGAACCAGATTGGAGAAGTGATTAGTTGAGAAATAACTACTTTCTGCTGGATCACTTTTCAGTCAGATCTGTTTCATGTTCTGATTGAAGGTGCAGTTGCACAAACACTTTCATTGTCCTCACTGCAATCTGTGTGTGATTCCAGCAGTGAATTGCTGCTGGAAGAGGAAAAGAGAGGGGTTGGTGGCTGCTTCAACACCAGTATCTATTGCCACAAAGGAGGTTTTGTGTTGTGGGACCTGCTGTTACAGAGCCATTCAGTGCGTGAGGAGATTTCTTCAGTTCTTCTTGTAGCTCCTACTCAGTGTAACTGACTGTAGAACACATTCCAAAATGTTATAATTAAATTCCTGTTACTAAATGGTTATTATAATGAGTTACTGAAGAGAGCATGACTAACAGGTTTATATTGTGCCTTGAATGGAAGGTATAAAATAATTTTCCCTCTAAAGACAATGTTAGTGTTTAGTGTTCCAGCTTCTCCAACTGGCATTCTTATTTTTAAGGTAGATATTACATGGGATGAGACAGATCATGAGCGAGTAACATCACTCAGCAGAACTTTTAACAAAGAGGAGCTTCTTGACATGGATTTTCAAGCTTATTTGGCTTCATCAAGTGAAGAAGAGGACGAACAGCAACAAGGTACTTTGGTGATAAGTGTTGTATGCAAAGTCATTAGCTGCAGGGTTTTGAACACAAATGATTTCAATATTTAAATGTCATATCTATAGAAAATGCTTTGAATGTCATCTTTTACAAGGACAATATTGTATTTGTTGTATAATGATTGAGCCCTTGAGCAGAATCACTAAATGGTTCAGACTGGGACTGTGAAGACCATCTACTCCAACACCCTGCCATTGATAGGGACACCTTCCACTGGACTACAGTAGGCTGCTTTCTGTATAGGAGCTTGCACCTCTAAGTGGAAAATAATTTTCTTGCTTTTTTATTTCTCCTCCTACCCCCTTTTTTTCTTTTTTTTCACAGTACCTTGACATCTCTGTCAAGTGTGGCAGCATCTGATTTTAATCTGTTCATTGCCGAGATAAATTACAGACCCACAGAACTTGAAGTGTTTCCTTCTCAGAGGAAAAGTCCTAGTTTGAAATGCAAGGTGGTTAATGACTAAATGAACGGGGACATCTTTCAAATGCTTTTTAATTCATGTACTTCTTAAGAATATAAAGAGAATTTCATCTAACTTTGTAAGGTACATGAGTCTTCTGCATTTGGTGCTCCAGTGTTTAAATTCCTTATTTAAATTGCTTGTTTTCATTCTAAAATTCCTGCTCTTAAAAATATATACAGACTAGATTACAAGGTAAATAAATTTCATTAAGCCTTAATTAGGTCTTTCAAACAGATATTAAAATTGATTTATCCTGCATTAAAGCAGGTTGCTGCAATCAGAGATGAGCTTGGAGCATGCAAAAAAACATTACAGATTTTTTGGTTATAGAGTTGGGAAATCTTGTGGCAGCAAACTCAACTTGGCAATATCTTGGCAGGGATAATTTGTTTCTCATCTGATGTAAAGACTCACAAACTGCACCATCATGAGCTTTAGTTTCTCTAGCAATGCTTAGTGAAGTCTGTAAAGGGGAGCAGGGGATACAGAGTAAAGCATTTCCATCTCCTCTCATGTACAAGGCTGCCATGATGTTAAGGAAGAGCATCTGTGATTGGGTAATGATGAAAGCAAATATCCATGGGAACAACACTTCAGAAATTTTAAAGAGTAAAATTCCATTGTTGGGAAGGAAAAAAATGACCTTAAATAATCTTATCACACTAATAAATTTTAAACCTGGAAATGTCTAGATTCAAATGATGTTTTGAAAAGTAAGTTATTAATAGAGGAATTATGTTGTCATGTCTTTAATGTGTTCCTGACATTCTATCCATTCAGTTATGTGATACAAAACAGGATTCCATATGTCAGGGCTCCATCCAGCAGAATTACATGGTGCTATGCACAAATGGGAAAAATCAATGTCAGCTGCTTGAATGGAAATGTAGGAGTCTGATAAGGAGGGAAAAAATGTCCTGGACTTCTATTCGTACTTTTCAAACTTACTAAAATGTTTTATTTATAAATGGGTTCTTGTTGGCCTGTTCTAGTATTTTTTTTTTTTTCATGGAATTTTTCAGCTTAAAATATGTGCATCATGAATGTTAGTATTACTGTTAAACAACAGTTCTGTAACATCAAGGATTTCAGTGACCTGGAATGTTGTGGTTCACAGCACAAAATTTCTCCTTCACATTGCTTCTGAATTTTCTGTTACTTGGATACATTTATCCCAGTTAGGAAGTGTTTGTGGCATTCATTAAATCTAGCCCATAATTGTTATTTTGACAATGAGCACCAGTGACTTAGTGTATGGCATTTTAAATATGCTTCATATTAAGTTTATGTCTAAGCTTTTCATCTTGTGGTTTGTTTTTTTTTACCTTTGCAAGAACAATATCTTTTCTGCTGTTCTGCTTTGCACAGCACACAAATACTGAAATAGACTATATGAGAAAATACTTTTAGAGGATTTTTTAAAATTAGCTGGTCTTGATAGAATCATGGAATTACAGAATATCCTGAGTTAGAAGTAACCCACAAGGATAATTGGGTCCAGACCTGCTCTCCATAAAGGGCAACCTAAAAGTTAAACTTGAGAGTTGTCCAAACACTTGCTGAACACCACCAGGCTTGCAGGGAACTCCATGTAGATCCCTGCCCAGTCTCCTGTGGTATTTGACTTCCAATAAAAGACTCCATAAACCCAGTAGGTCTTTGTTTTGTGCTGCTGCCTTGATGCCAGAGGTGCATTTCCTTTCCATAGAGAAGGGAAGTATAGTGGTTGGAGGTAGAAGTTCTTGTTTAAATAATGCTGCTAAATCTTATTTTCAGTAATTAAAGTTAAATAGAATCAGACCAGATATTAAATCTTTTGGCAGTTCTGAAAACTATTTGGTGCAATAACTCATGACTACATATATAAATTTAAATGCACATATAGCATTTTATTAGATAACAATACAGCCTTTTTCTCATAAAAATGAACAGTATCCACATGTGTTTATATTTGCTAGAGCTATTATAGAAGGCTAAGAAATGGAGGGTGACAGAAGTAGAACATGCAGTTATTTATTATTGTCTCTGGAAAGAAGAAGCAAGAGGATTTAGTAGTTTATGAGCTGGCCAAACCTGGATGGAATTTCATGGGAATTTCAGAATACAAATACCACAACCTGATTATTTTCTTTCTGTTAAGCATCAGAAGCTGGATACAGCTGATGCAGGTGTTGGATACTTTTCCAAAGCATGTTTGCAGGAACTGTGAGGTTGGGTTTGTTTTGTAATTAAAGCTGCTTGGAAGGCCAAGAAGGGTGATGTCAGCATTCCTTCTAGGAAGTTCATATAACCTGTTGGAGGTGTCCAGTAACTTCTGGAGTTGAAGAACACATCTCTGTGTTTTTGCAGGCCAGTGTGTCCCTACTCAGGACTGACTCTGATTGCCAGAGAGTTAATCTGGGTTTAGGCCTGGCTGGCTCAGGGGTGTGGCTCTAGTGGTGCCAGGTCACCTCTGCACAGACAGGTGCTTAAAGGCTGCAGCTACAACACTCACCTGGTTTGCAAGGGGAGTTCTAAAAACTAAACTCAGTACACACCCCTCTATGGTTAGATTACACAGACCTGAAGGAAAATGTAAAAAAATCTAAGAAAATGCCATAATTCAAGGTTTACCATTCATTTACTGTTATCTGTTTGCATTCTCTTCTTCCAGTATCTTTTCTCCCTGAAAAGTCTTACAAAAAGGCATCAACTCTGACAGGCTTTGAATGAACTTCTTTTTGTATTCTAAATTTTTCCATTTTTTATTATCATTGGGATGAACTAATGGGATTTGCACAACTCCTTGGTCAGGAAGTGCTTAGAATGTGGGAAAATGGGGTTTAATCCCAATGTTTTCTTTGTCATTATTTTCTGGCTCAAGACTGAAGTCAACACTTTTAAGTTTTCATATCATGCTGTAGTGTAGTGCAAAAACCTCTACCTCAGACTCGATTCTTGAACATTGGAGTGTGAAGCATTTAGTTTTAATTCTGTAGGTCTACATGCACTCTAGGTATTTTGGTTTTTATCTATCTGAATTTAAATAACTACCCTGGATAGAATTGAGACATTTAGGACAATGTTTATGGTATGGCCATCAGCGTCCAAGTCAGTAGCAGAGTTTTCTGCTTTGCCATTACATCATGGAAAGAAAATTCCCCCTCATCTTTAAAAAAAAAAAATCAACTTTGCAGCAGACCTCTTGTCAGATATCTACTAGAAGTTCGTTTCTAAGGCTGAGGTTTTTTTAAAAAAGGAATAATCTACTCAGCTATTGCAAAATAATCTTCCTAAACTAAGAACACAATCTCTTCACAACCCTGTGATTACAAGAACATGATCTCAGCTGCCAAACACCAATTGAATACATTGAACCTCTGCATTTGGTTATATTTTGTATTTATGGCATCTTTTAAAAATTGTTGTATTGGAATGTTTCTGACCAGCCTCATGATTTGATCTTTCTTCTTTTTAAATCTTTTAGCACTTCTATTACTACTTTCTTTTAAAAACAGTAAGAATATACTTTATTTTATACTCTAAATTTCATCAGGTTTTGCCTTTTTCTCCTTCCCAGGTTGATTGTATTTCTCTTGCAGTGCAGTGGTTAATGCCCCAGAACTCTTTGGTTTGTGTGTTTTGTTCGAAAAGCCTTTGAACAAGCTGTTGGCAGAAAGCATTGCTGCCTTAATATCCATCAGAAAGTGGTTCCTGATGTTGTGCAATACAGAGTGATACTTGAAAGCCACTGACAAGGTTATTTGAACTCTGACCAAACTTTGAGAACATACTCAGCTCACTTTCCTTTCTTACAGCTGTTGTCAAATGTGCTTTATTTGCTTACAGAATTAAAAGCTCCTACAGTTCTTTTGAAGGCCATGTTGAACATTTGTTTTAAAACTGTTAGTTTTGACAGAAGAAATACAAGTTTTATCTAAATGAGAAAGAGTGACAATATGCTTTGGCACTTCAATTTCTCCTCGCAAAATGAGTGATAAATACAAAATGGTAGCCCCTTGCCTATCCAAGTTCTAGGGATCCTTTTAGCTTAAGTACAGCTTCTCCTTTCTCAGGACACTAGGAAGAAGAAACAACCAAATGTCTTCTTTTTCTACTTGTCTTCAAAACAGACTTGCCTTTTGCTTTCTGGATGAGCAGATGCTCCCTTCTTAGATCTCAGCTTCTGATGAGGAAAGTGGAAAAGCAGCTGCAGCTGACTGTCCCCATGTGCTGTATGAAAGATGAGCTGGGGGGGAATGAGCCCAGCCTGGCTGAACACAGAGCTTCGGCTGGAACTTAGGAAATAA
Source organism: Vireo altiloquus (assembly GCA_013396875.1). NCBI lineage: Eukaryota > Metazoa > Chordata > Aves > Passeriformes > Vireonidae > Vireo > Vireo altiloquus. The sequence goes on from VZRF01015768.1 coordinate 944,724, forward strand.
AGGAGGATTTATGAGCTTTGGAAGATGGGGTAGGCAATTCAGGGAGACTATGAGGGTGCTGTGAGGTTATTCAGGGAGAAACTTAGAAGGCTCACAGCCAAACTAGAACTTAACCTGGTTACTGGCATGTAAGACAAAAATTGTTTCTATAAATACATTAGCAATAAGGGGAGAGGTAAGGAGAATCTCCATCCTTTACTGAATGCAGAGGGAAGCACACTGACAATGGATGAGGGAAAGACTGCAGTACTTAATGCCTCCTTTGCTTCATTCTCTAATAGTAATGCCAATTCTCTGGGTACCTGAACTGGGAGACAGGAACAGGGAGCAGAAAGAAGTCCCCTTAATCCAAAGGGAAATGGTCAGTGACCTGCTGCACCACTTAGAGCCACACAAGTCTGTGGGGCCAGATGGGATGCTCCCAAGGGTACTGAGGGAGCTGGCAGATATGATGTGGTCACTTAGCCACCTTCCATCATTTTTCAGCAGTCCTGGATAATCAGGTCCCAGTTGATTGGAATTCAGCAAATATAATGCTCATCTACACAAAGGGCTGGAAGGAGGGTGCAGGGAGCAATAGGCCTGTCAGCCTGACATCGATGCTGGGGAGGTCATGGAGTGGGGTCATCTTGAGGGCCATCATGTGGCACCTACAGGACAACCAGGGGCTCAGGGCAATCAGCAAAGATTTGTGCAGGACAGGTTCCTGCTTGACTAAATTAATCTTCTTTTATGACAGGGTAACCCTCTTAGTGAACGAGGGAAGGGCTGTGGGTGTTGGAACAGGCTGCCCAGGAAGGTGGCTCAATCACCATCCTCAGAGGTGTTTAAAAGCCGTGGAGATGTGGCACTTGTGGACATGATGCAGTGGTGGCTTAGCCGTGCTGAGTTAACAGTTGGATTCAAAGATCTTAAAGGTCTTTTCCAACCTAAATTATTCTGTGATTCTGTGAACAGTAAAGATTTCTGCCTCCAGCCAACAACCAGCTTCTTTTGGTGATGGAATGGGGAGAGAACGCTGTCACACCTCAGTTTTAGCCAAAGACCAGACTTGAAACTGTGATACATTTCTGGACACCAGTTATGCTTCCCATGCAATTCAGTACTATGGGAAACACAGCTTTACTGCTTATCTAGAGACAAAGGAAAGATGAGCCTGCTCCAAACCTAGGTTTCTACAGTTAAAGGAGCTGCAGCATTTTTCAAGTCTGTTTTCACTGAAATATTTGTTTAAAAGCTTACTGGAAGTAACATTTTTGTTGATTTTTTTCTGTGAAAAAAAGGAAGAAAAGCCCTCTTTCTGTCTTGCCTCAGTTGTTCTTTCAGAAAGTCACTGAAGATTAAGGCATTGAATAATTATCTCTGTTACAGACTCTTGCAGTTTGTCAGAAAGCAACATTTTATTTTCAAAATGCTTTACACCACTGGTTTTGGAAATTTAGGTACTACTCTGCTGGAAGGGACTCTAATAATTTTAAAATACAGTAAAGGATGCTGTGCCCAGTCAGTGATTTCCTTTACTGGACATATTCTCTTTACATATACTATTTTTATTTCATCAAAATAAGAGAATTCTTAAACTGGTTACTCTGTGAGGTAATAACAGATGAAAATATTTTATATTATCTTATAGAAATAATGTGTGTGTCTTAGGTTTATTTCCTAAAGATTAATTTTGGTTACGATGTTTCTCAAGGCTCTCTGTGATAACTTTGCTCTCTCCTCCTAGATGGTGATGTAGTCAATGAAATGGAAAATGACAAACCAAGGAAAAACCAAAAAGATGATGAAGAGCAAATTGCCAAGTACAGAGAACTTTTGCAAAGTATCCAAGAGAAAGAGAAAAAACAGGAAGAAAAGGATATAGGAATGGAGATTAAATGGGTTCCAGGTAAGGTTTATTTTTTTTCTTTTCCTGCCTTGGAGGATGTGCAGTATTGGTCTCCTGACAGCAATGTAGTGTAAGGTGCTGAATTTATGGTAGAAGAAACCAACCCTTTTTTTCCCCATAAATTGAAATCCAGATTGTTTACAGTGAGGGAAATAGAAGAAATAATATGACTGAACTCAGTTCCTCAGCTGCAAGTTTCTCTTTATAGATTTTTATTTTTTGCCAGGATTTTTTGTACTTGCTTTTTCAATTATCACTTTATAGACATTTTAAAGTAGAATTCATGTGTTTTTTATAGAGTCATAAAACATACTCGCACTTTTAAAAATAAAAACCAGTATGATTTGGAAACATAATGTATAATTAGAGGAGAGTGGTTTGGAAATGTTGCTTGCATAATGCTAAAGATTTAGAGGAGCAGAAGAGGGAGAAGTCTGACCTTTCAGTGGAACTGCTCTGGGAGAAAGCAAGGTACCAGGAAAGGCTGGGGAATAGTGGCATCCAGATTAACATCTGGAAATTGATGAAAGGTAACCTCACCATATAGCATCCCAGTAGAACTCATTCTGACAGGCAAAACCCAGTGTCTAGTTCTTTTTTTTCTTTATGACAAAAAACCACTCAGACTGAATGCCTTCCAGTGTAACAGCTCTCTACCTCCACAAAGAGAAAGGTTTTCACTGTGGCATCACCTTGATCCTGGCCCAGAGCTCATTCTGACTGCCTCTACCAGCCCTGGCACTTGGTAGGTCTCTTTGCAAGCCTAATTTTGTCTTCTAAAATAACAGAACTACTTTAGAAAAGAAGAAATCTGGGTCTTTTCCACTGAGTTAGCATGTCAGATAGGCAAATGTTTCAGAGGGTTAAATGGTGCAGCTGAAAGACTAGGGAAGTGTGACATTGCCTTGTTGGGAGCAGCAAGGTGCAGCAGGTGTGGGACTGCAGCCTATGCCAGGACACAGCCCTGACCTGGTACTGCAAATAGCAAGAGCAGACATGTACCAGAATCCAGGCCCTTCACTGCTGATGGGCTAATCCCAGCTAGGAATGCATATCTAATGATATGATTTACACAAATATTACTCTGAATTCACTCAGGTAACTTCTCCTGAATAGAAGTTTAGCTCTGTTTGAAATATTCTGGTCTGTAGCAGTTCACTGAAATGGACTAAACTGAATGGAACCATTTTATTCCTGTTTCTTCATAAGATCTGTATTCAAAAGGATACATGAGCATTAAAAATAGTTGTGTGCTTTCAGTCGTGCTTTTATCAATAATTTCTGACAGGAATTCTGTCAAAACCTTTTTGAAAAAGCATATATCCTGCAGGCAGGACAAGTGCTCACTGACACAGTACTCTCTCTGTCCACAGTGTGTCAGTACTTGCATTCATGATGTTGCTCACTCAGTAGTTAATTCATTGTGTCACTGAGCATTCAAGGCCAAGGAGTTCTCATACATACGTAGCTTTATAAGATTTCTACAGAGATTTGTTGCCACCTTTTAGACTGAAGGTGGAAACCACAGGTGAACCAGATGCTGCTAGGAGTGGGTTTTGTATTTATATATATATTTGTATTTATATTTATTTATGTGTTGTTCAAAGCAACCATTTTTTGTGTTAGTTTTGAAAAATACATTTAGAGGGTTTTTTTGTTTGTTACGCATTCTGTTTTTCGAAGAATTTTGCAAATTGTATGAAAGAAGTTCTGTAAATCTAAAAAAGTTTGAGCAACTTAATGTGGTAAGATAGTCAGGAATGTAGAGCAAACCATTCATTTTAGGAGATGGCAAATTGTTTTAAGGGAGACCAAAGGAAACTCTTCAGCCTTGCTTGCCCTTAAAGAGCAATAAGTTTTCTAAGAGGCTGCCCTTAAGACTGTGCCTTCCATGTTACGAGTCAATTGCATTAACATTTAGTAGAAATGGAGTATTAACTGTAGTAGTGATGGAATCCAGTTCCCTAATGCATGGGCTCCTTCTTCCTTTGCAATGGAACTTGACTTTAGAAAATTGGATTTGTTACATTCTTAGTCCAACCCCTTACCTTCTTGGAGGACTCCTAGGATTTTTGCCATGTCCTCATCTCTTTTGAGGGAGGGATGGTAAAAAAACCAAACAAAAACCTCCTATCTTGATAAATTTGACTGACTTTGTCTAAATTTAGCTGGATGTCCTTGTACAGGATCAGGTTTGTTGATATAATTTTGGGTTCAAAATATAATTTTGGGTGCATATGTGCATAATGAATTTTACATGGGTAGTTTGTTGTATTTAATGTTAATTTAGCAACTATGATTTTACAGTATATGTTAACATTTCCTCATTTCTTACCCTGAAAAAGTCAGAGGATTATTGAAGAGCAGAGGTTCTGGAAATCATAGAAGTGTTCGTTTGCCTTTGTTAGAGACTGTTCATCTTCACAAGGTCAGCATTCTGGCTTTTGACCCCTGCAATATGGTTTTGTCCAAAAAACAAGTCCTAAAAGTGAAAATGGGTGTCTTAAATTTGCTTTTGAGTCAAAAATTCAACCGTTACTGATTTCAGGCAGCATTTGGAGAAGAGGTCCTGTATACCTGAAGTGGATACTCTTTATATATGTTTTTTATATGGTGGAGCATAGGCAGCACATGCTGAACAGTAGTTTATAGCTCTGGCAATAAATACATGCTTGAGACTGTGCTTCCTGATGGGAGGGAGGAGCATTAGTTGTTATGTTATTTTTTCTTGAATAAATGTGCTTATTTAAATTTCAAAAGCATTTATGTTCAGTTGGAGCATTCTGGGCATTCAGAGATAGTTTTTGTTGTAATCTCCAAAGACTCCTTAATTTTTTTCAGAACTAGTTTATGTCTGTTGAAATGTTTTTATTATCAAGTTCTGCCTTAATGTGCTTGACTTATTGCAAAATCTTTTTCCTGCCCAAATGTTTAATACATGGAAGAATTACAACAGTTAATTCTAGGAAGTTTTTCAGTTTAAAGGCAGATATTTGAATTAATTTAAAATTTTGAGTTTTGGCACAGTTATTTACACATGGTTATAGAAAGCATACTTTGTCAATGATTCAGTTATTCTTGAATCATAATAGTTTTAAATAAACCACAGTGCCAGCAAAAATAAATTAGATGTAGTTCCAACTCTCTTTGGTCTGTTTCTTCTAGGCACAAAATCAGTGTTATATTTAAGCATCCATCTGTTTTCTTAATCATGTCTTATTTAAGCAACAATTACTATGAATCCTTATCCAGCTCCCAAAGCTCCCCTTAGAAAGTGAAGAGAGAGAAGACCACAACTACATTTCTTGATGATATTCAGCCAAGTTTTAGGGGGGTTTTTTAGACTTAAATTTTCTTTCCTTTGGGAAGAATGAGATGTAAATATTTAGCTAGGCATGGAGGAAAATTTCAAATTTGTTTTTGTCAGAAGTAGAATCGAAGGCTATGGTGTCTGTAAAGAGCATAGCGAAGCTATGGGGATTATGGAAATTAGGGATTATGCTGAGCACAGAAATGCTTGTATGGAATCTGTATCTCCATCAGGATCAATGCTGAGTGTGCTCCTGGCTGGAGTGGCCTCACATCTGACAGCTGCTACGTGGTGGTTCTTGCAGGCACTTTTACTGTCTTAGGAAAACTTGGTTGACTTGGTGTTTTATCTTTGGGGCTGACAAATTCTAATGTTATCAGAGTATTTCAATTTGCCATTCCTTTCAGCTACCTGCAACAAGGTGTTTCATTTTTCTGGTGTGGCATTACATGCAAGATAAACTTGCTCATTTAGGTTTCCTGAGAACAGAAATGTATCTTTCTAGCCTCTGATAACAGTGACAGATGCAGGCTGATAAACTTCTGCAAGTTTTCAAAACTAAATGTTTGGAGAAGTAAAAATTCTTCGCTTGCTGTCCCACCAGTGTGCACAGCAGTGTATTTAGTTTTGTTGTAGTCTTTACCACACATTTAATCCTTTAGCTGAAGTGTGATTTCGTTGCATGTTGATGTACATGACCTTTTTCTTCTCTTTTCTTGCCGTCGTTTGTGAAGATTAAATAAAACTATTGTGATTCATTTATTCTAAAAAAAAATTGTTTCAATAAGGGCATATAAGTTAGACCTTTCTATGGCCAGCTAATATTTCTACCTAAAGTAGACAATTCCTTTCCCCTTCTGCAATCAAAATCCTTTTGACCACTTAAATACACTCTTATTCTCGGGAAGTGGTCTGGACAGTAGTTTCTAAGCCATTCTAATCTGTGGAGAAACTCTAATGCCTTTCATGAGACTGCCAAATACCACAAGAAAAGGGCTGGATTTTCCTCCAAGTTCTTCAGTGCCAGATGGATCAAATGATTCCATTTTCCAGGCAAATAAATCAGAAATATTGTAACTTCCTTTCAGATTTTGGGTCTTTCTTTTGCTGGAGATGTGACATATATTTTTTTAAATTCTGTATTTACTGTCTTCAAAGAGAAGCTGCAAGGTTGTTACCTGACCAGTAATTTTTTCCATAAATACAAAGTATCCAAAGTGGTTCAATTTCAAGGAAGCTGATGACTCTGCTTTCATGGACTTTGGAGATAACTAAATATTTGTTCTTGTTGTATGAGTGTTTCTTAATGGCATGTTTTTAGTGAACCTATGCAAAATCATTCCTTTATCGTGGTTCTGATTTGTTAGCTGGTTAAGTACTCAGTTTTTGTGGCAGTAACAGTTTGCCACTTACTGTTCATTCTGGTGCCTTTCCAGGGTAGCAGAAAGATCCTTTATCTTGTTTTTGCTCCACTCTTTTCCTCCTATGGTTCTATGGTTTAATATGATTTTAGATCTTGTCCACACTTCATATTTCAGACAAATTGTAACCAGCTCCCCAGCCTTGGAATTATTTTTTGGAGTGTTGACAAGCATAAAAACAGGGATTAGTGTTTGCAGTTTTTAAGAAAAATGTTCTTCCTGCTCTTCTGGGGACGAGTAGAACTGTCCATGAAAGCTGCCCGTTTCTTCCATCATGATCACTGTTTTCAGTTCCTCCATATGAAGGAGAGCTGAAAGGAATAATGAGGAATGGGGACTTGGCAACTGGGAAAACTGGGAGAAAGAATGGGCTCTAGTCTTGGGCATCTGGAGAGGTCTGAGTATGATTTCTAAGCAGGAAAACTGGAATGAGGGGTGGGAGAGTAGGATGTGGTCAGGTCAGGGCTGGACTGGGGTGGCAGAAGAGAATGCTGAAGAGAGACCACTAGAAGTAGGATTGGGGAAGAGACAACAAATATCAGGCTTGGAGGGCGAAGCAGAACCAGGATTCCTACAAACTGCCAAGATTATTCAGTCACTTTGAGGGAGACGATGTTACCTGTGGGATAACTGACTGATGTGTTACAGAAGTTTTAAAAAAAGTGTGTAGTGAATGGAGCAAGAAATTGCAGGTAGGAGAAAAAGACTTTGTTGCTCAGGCTGTTACTTCCTGCCAGGGAAGTGGATTCTGTTCCTGCCGCTGGATTGTGCTCCAGTGCATTGCAAGGCAAGTCTCCTTATCTCCTTAGATCATGACATTTTGTTTTTGCAAGTGCCCATCGTGAGAAGAATGGGCTGAGCTGTGTAAGGTGCATCTGAAATCAGTTTTCATCTTCATATCATCCAAGTGCTCTGTGATGTAATGAATTTTGGAAAAGTAATTCCTGACATGTATGGAATTCTTTACCAAAACTAGAAGATTGCTTTTAAATGAAGTGCTTATTCTTGATTTAAGTATTCTAAATATAAACGGGAATGCTCCTGTTATTTAATGGATTTATTTTTAAGGTGATAATCTTACATCATTGAATACTCTAATGATGCATATTATAGAAAACTTTGTTCTATTTACAAAAAGTTTAAAGGTTGGGACACACTTGTCTATGCAGGTGCAAGTGCTGGGCATTGAAACAGTGAGTGTCTGTGCTAAATTACAGAATTTAATGTGAACTTAATTAACACATCCAGACTTAACTCTCTGATCCTGTTAGGCCAGAATTATTAAGAAGCAGACATGTTGCACTTCTATGTCCACTTTCCAGAACAAAAAATCCAATGGTCAGCAGAGATCCTGCAGCATTGTCAGAGTATTGTCACAGAGGCAAAGTTTCAACACCTTAACTAATTAAGAATCTTAACTTAAATAGTGTGGTAGGTTAGACATAAGGGCTCTGTGCATGTCTGTTCTATTGTGTTTTATTGGTTTTATTGTGTTAATCATTCTGGCATCTGTAGACTGCACAATTGAATGCCTGGAGAAGAGACTTTTCTGAGGAACAGCAGGAGTGTTGGGAATCAGATACCACACAGCAAGCTCTTCTTCTGACTCTTGTACAGTTTTTGCTGAAGGAATGTTTTATTTGGAAAAACACATCCTGTGAAGCGATCTTCTTTATAAATATGGTATTTTAAGCAATATTTATGTTGTTTCCACAGACTTGTTGAAGAAAAGCTAGATTGTTCTTTTACAAAGGAGAAAGCAGTTGATTTTTAAAAATTCAGATTCATCACATTTTTTAATTTACTATGGCTTTTTTTTTCTAGGCCTCAAAGAAACTGCTGAAGAAATGGTCAAAAACAGGTTGGAAGGAAAGGATAACCTGACTCCATGGCAAAAATATCTAGAGAAGAAGAAAGAAAAAAGAATTCTTAAGAAAAAGAGAAAGGTAATGTTTATACTGGTCATTTGAGGGGGAGTTGTTTGTTTGTTTTCTTAATTTGTTGTTAATGTTTATTTCAGGTAAAGAAAATAAATTGCCCAGCTGCCAGTGCTATTTTAAGGTTAGAATCTGCAATGGTCACTCATGTGGAAGTACTGAGAGTACTTCATCAAACCTGCACAGCACAAGGATATTCAGCATACTGCTGACCATACAATATGCTTACACGAAACATCCTTTATCTACTTGTGCTGCTGTAGAGATAAATTACTCATCATCATCATAATAATAATTTACCTTAATCTGCATTTTTAATGCATTAGAAGTGGTCTTTTTGCTACTGTGTGCATATCAATTCAAAGTTGTTATGACAGTGATAATTGTAGTTTTGGAAGCTTTGGGGCTAAAATAATACAGACTTGTTTCCCAAAGCTGTAATGGCAAAGAATTAATAGCTACAAAGAACTATTCAAATTTCAAATTGCAAGAGGAGGAAAAAAAAGGCATGTGGCCTGCAGAATCTAGGTTCTCTAAAGTCTAAAATTACTCTCAATATAACTCAGGTTGCTGAATTACACTTCTAAGAGTAAACTCTACACCTTGAGTTACTCTGCATATGTCAGTTAGTTTTAACTGGCACTTGATGAGTAACTTCTTTAAGCTGATGAGCACTCACAAATGGAGTAATACATTTTATGTTCAGTAGCAGAGTACTACTTCATCCAGTGTAACATTCTTGTTCAGTTTGTTAAATTAAGTCAAGGTGTACGACACACTACTACCAGTAAGAAAATTTGTTCTTTTAAATCAAACTCCAGCTTTTTGAAATACGCCCCACAAAATTAATTTCTTACTCAAGTTTGTCCCCAAGCAGAGCTTTTGTGGAACATAAAGGACGTAACAGTGCTGATCCTGTAATTTGTTGGAATGGTTGTCTGATGCATCAGTTTGGGGATATTGATGCCTTAGGTTTTAACTTTTATATTTTTCAAATCCTGTACTGCCAGTGTAACTCTGAAGTTTCCTGTAGGTTGTTAAGTGCTGTTCTCTATGCTAAGATAGACATAACAAAACTCTGTAACTTGCTCTACAAGGACACCCAGAACAAGAACTGTAAACAATCATCTTGGGGAGAGGGGGGCAAGCTTGGAGAAATTCCATCATTGGCTGAGTTCTGCTTGGTGAATTTATGCTGATATGAAAGTGTGAAGAACTCATGACCTGTCATTGTCCATTTTGGGATCCACTGAGGCAGGAGCCCAGAGTGTACATCTGAAGGTTTTTCAAATAAGTACCACCTTTTTCCTTTATTCCTGTCTAATCTCTGTTTCTAGTTAGCCATTTAAGGCATCAATATGCCTAACAAAAATGTGTGAAAGAGAGTTGAAATTGTTGATTTGTCTTTACTATCAATTTTTAGTGTACTCTGGTGTTATGATGTTCCACGTATTTCAGTTTTCATCTTCACAGCTATTCACAGAACATCTCATTCCAGTGAAACTTGAGTAGTAGTTATGTGTTGATTGAAATAATGTTTCTGCTTTGTTACAGGCTACTGCTGAGAGAGAAGAGAGTGAAGATGAACTTCCACCTGATGTTGATCTCAATGACCCATATTTTGCTGAAGAATTTGAGAAAGCAGGTTAGTCAAGACAGGTGACTTCTAGAGCAAATCTGCCCTTTTGTTAAATACTGAGTTTTCAAAACAAGATCAGGCTGGGCTAAACACATAGATAGAACGTTCAGAATTAAATGAAGTAGGTGTCATTTGCCTAAAATGCTGTTCCTGTAAAACTATGCCTATTGTAATACATGGAGTGGTAGGGAATATTTTCTTGGCTTTCACCAGAGATCATTAATTATCCAGTTTCTGGGGATGGCTGTTAAAAACAAGCTGCTCCCCTAAGTATTCCAGAGAAAAGAACTCCATTGCTTTTGAAGTCTTTTTATTTTTGTATAGGAAGAGTCAGGTATACATGGGTCCCTTTGAAGCCTGGGTCAGGTACAAAAACATCAAATGTTTTTGCATCATAAATGAAGTTGTCTTTCAGAAAAAATCACTTTTCTCTTAGTCTGATACAGATTTTTTTGGTGTACTCTTGGCTGCTTAGAAACCCCAATAGTGAAATGTAATATTTTATAAAATAACTTGCCCGGTTTAGATTTTTAAGATACCTTTTTTACAAGCTTTTTATTCTGATGTTTAAATTAGATTTTGGCATGGTAACAGCAAATTTATTTTGAGTGTGATTACAATAAAGGTAAGTTTCTGATGTTCCATACTTTTGGGAGCCAGACCCTAAGGGTGGCTCATGCTATTGTATCTTAAAAGAAAAAAAATTACAACAAACAAAAGAAGAAAACAAACATAAAGAATATAGCAACAGATTTACTAATATTGCCAGTCTGTTGTTTGGTTGGGGTTTTTTTGAGCATAGCAATGCAGATCCAAGTTCCATTTAAAAAGGGTAAGTTACTTTTAATTTGATACTTGCCAGCACAGCTTTCTGTCCTGATTGTTAAAATCTATCTTAGGATAAAATAAAAAACTAAACCCCAAAATCTGGATGATTTTGTGCTTAATAATCAGCAATACAGAACAGTAGACTGAGTCCTGTCCATGTTTTAGAAAAAAACACCACAGTCCAATGTGTCATGCAGCTGTTTTCTGCCACTCTTTCCAGGTGGTTTGTGTATTGGTTGAAGTAACTTCTTGTAAAGATAACCATTCCTTCCACCAAATTGTTTAATTTTTCTTTAATAGCAAGATTACCTAGGTACTTTCTCATATGATGTGTGATGTTCTCTGTGAAATCTCTGAAAAAATGTTTTCTGCTGCATTATGTGAGAAGTTCTTTGTGTCCTAGAGGGGCTCACCAGAGAATTAGCTTATCTGCACATCTTTAAACCTTTTCCATAGCATGGAGAATAGACTTTAATGTTTGTGGAGACTTTGAAGATAGTAAAATACCCATAAAGGTTAAGAAAGTGAAGCTTTTGTCTTCGAGATTACTGATAATTACTGAGATAGGGGAGAAAACCAGAATGTGGTTAGCCCTGGAGAAGTTCTAAAGGGACAGTGCAGTGGCTGGCTGTGAGCCAGTTTACATTTTAATGGTAATTACACAGCACAACTTTGGCTTTCACCAAGTTTACCCAGAACAGTCTCTGTCTCATAGTTGGGTTTGCTTTTAAGCACAACTTATCCAATGAGGGAAAATGGGTTACAGTCATCTTTGAACTTGGCTATAATTCTGCCAACTTTGTATTTAGGGTACAGGCAACTTAAATGACCATCAGTTTTCACAGGCCTTCCACAATTCCCCTGAAAGATTGAAATTTCACCCTTAAATTGACTGTCAGATTATTTTAGATTATGCTGAAGAAGCATACCCAGGGTTTATTTGCAGACTCATGTGGACCAGTGCAGAAACTGAGGGTGCAGTAGTGCTGGATTCCCTTGTTGGAATGCTGTAACATGCATGAGTCTCATGTAGCTTGGTTTCTGTCAAGCTGAGGCAATTGAAGGGGGAAGCAAGAGTGTAAGGAGCTGTTAGACCAAGGGACTAAAAACTGAGTGCTGTGAAATGAAAACTGGAAGTTATGGGAAGTCTTCTGAAGCATATGTTCCTCGGGTATGTCTTTGTTCCAGGTAACTGTTTGTAAAGCAGGAAGTGATTCTTACAGTGTGAGTGCTTCATCTTGGGAGAGGCAAGGTAGAACGAATTCTTTGTGCCTGCTGTGCCCAAAAGCTGTCTGCGTGGGGTTCATGGTAGTACTTGCTTTGCAGTTTTCATATGACTTTATAATAGTACCACAGGCTAAAATGTCAGATGCTGCAGGTTCATGACCCTTGATGATGCATTCCAGAAGCTTCACTCTAGTTTCGTATTGTCAGGAAAAAAATAATTTCTCACTTTGGTTTTACACTGATGCCCATACCGTTTCAAAAAGCCTTGTAAAACTTGGGTTTGGCTTGGCCAGTTTCACTGTTACTGTATCAGCTTCTGTGGGGTCTTAGAAAAGGGAGACAGAATGACTCTTGCAACCTAAACTGTTGAAAATTAAAAGCTGAACAGTATAATTGCTTATTAACATAAGAGCAAGGTCCTGCTTTTGGCGATCACTGAACAGTTTCAGAACACATTAGAACAGTTTCAGAACACATTAGACTATTAAACATAGCTTCTGATGAGCCTTTGAGGAATTCTTCACACATTATTGTAACTCCTATTAGTTCCAAACCATTGGATGCCTTTTCATGATGTATTTTATGATGTATGTAGGAATTGATGGCTTTTTAAAGCCAGAAGGGAGCAGAACGAGTGCAAGGACCTAAATGCATAACAACAAAATCAGAGTATAGTTGCAGAACCTGTACTTGGAAGATAAAGTAGATTAAAAAATTCATTTATTGAGTGTCTTTGTAAGGCTTTTGAGATTGACTCATGTTTCTGACTAAGGCAGATGTGAGAGGAGTTTTTGATTTGGGGTCAGTTTCTGTGTCTGAAGTCTCAAAGTTATGATTAGCTTTTACCATCAGCAGTGGAAAGTTAGTGATGCGCAAAGTTAATGTTGCAAACAAAATTCTTGAGGTGAGAAAGAGTCAAATGGCAGCTTGAGCAGGGGTTACAGCAGAAACTGGACACTTTTTATACTGACTGGTGGCAGCTACCAATTAGTTCTGCATAAGACTGAAGTATATGCTGCTGTAAGTGGGACAAATCTGATTAAACGATGGCAGGGGGGGTAAGGTGCTAGGTGAAGTCTGAGGGTTTGCAATCAGTTTGCCGTAAGTGTGCAACGAGAGTGTGTGTGGTGGGGCTTCCGGAATGTGTGTGGGAAGGGGACTGGGGCAGGAGGATGTTAAAAATACAGAAAATGATGAAAATCTGTGAATTTTCAAACAGAACCTTTATCAGTATGATACAAATTTTTGAGTCCTAAGGGTGATTTTAGGTCCCAAGCTGATTTTATTAGCTGCATAGTGTCAAAGTAAGAAATAAAAGTTTTATTTATTTTCGTGGAGAAGAGCTCAGTTTGATACCAACTCCTAGTTCAGTCCCATCTGTAGCCACAGAATAATCTGAAGGCATAAGGATCACTTCTGTGATTCCCCATCAAGTGAAAGATGAGGGAAGGTGACTTGAATGACTTTCCTTTGGGAAATGTGTGGAAATAAAAGAAATTTACTAGTCTGACTTCTCATATAATTGTCTCCAGTTGTATCTCTGTGCTCCTTTTCTGTAGTTTAACCACTTCTGAAAGATAGAAAAGATTCCATAGTTGTTGAAGTCTTACAGAAGACATTTATTTCTCCCTTCTAAACATTAACCTAAATTGTGTAGTTTAGGTAACAATATTATATCTGAATCTGATTTTTCTGTGCATTTTCTGGAACTACTAATTCAACAGTTTAGTTTGGGAGCTGATGACATTGTGCATCTGGATAGTTTATTTTTTGGTGGTGGAGGTTTGTTTCTTCTGGAAATCCATTTCCAGTTTGAAATCCATGTTGAAATAGTCAAGGGAATATTTCAAGGGAATATTTTTTCAAGGCAGAAAAAAAAACTTCCGCAAGAAATATGTCCTGTTCCAGAGTATCCTTAGTGATATAACTTGACATGTGTCTGGCATGTCTGTATTTCTAGTCTGAGTACAAACCTGTCTTGACAAAATGAAGCCAAATATCTTCCTTAGGAGTACCCCCAGTGGACTGCAGTGAATTGCCTGGGAATGTTATTCCAAGGTCAAAGGTCAGAGTGTGTGGTTCAGGTCAGGAAACCTTCTGCTTTTCCTGCTTCTTCTTGATCAAGATCTACAGGCATTCCAAAGAGAATAATTTGATTTTGTAGTATTTATGAACAGGTCTGTTTTCATTAGAAGTTATGTTTGACTGATGTCTTATGCTGTTACTGCTCATTTTGTCTGTCTAATCAGCACTGTGTCTCTAACTGCTAAGGGAGTAGGAGAGCTTCATCAGAACAATATTCAGTCTGAGCAGAGTCAATCATGTTTTAATTTCCACTATAAAACACCCTGGGAGTGGTGTGATGTCATGGGTTTGCCTGCACTGGTGTGATACTGCTCTGAAAAATACAGTAAAACCATGTTTTTGACTTTTTTATGCCATTTAAATGTTGCTGCCTCCTTAAACTGAACAACTATTCAATGGATTTTTATTGCTTTACGTCTTCTTGGTTTTTCTTAACTTTGCAGCCTTTTTCCACATCTGACATTTAAATACTGACTGCAAGAAAATGAGATGTACTTAGGAGTTCTAGCTGTAGGTAAATTATGCCCTCATACATAAGCTTGGGTAAATGTGTTCATGCCCTGTATTTGCACTTAGGTTTAAAGAAGAAGCCAGAATCAGTAGAAAGTGCCTCAGAAGATGAAGATGAAGTTGAAAAACAGAAGGTAAAGTGATGTAAAATACTGCATTGCATTAATTCCTCAAGTATTTGGTACATGTTTGTGGGTGGAACTGCAGAATTTCATAGGATGCCAGTAGAATAAAACTATACAATTTTAATAGTGAGAGCTTTTGGAACAAAAACTACCAAGAAGAAGTTTGTGTGTTGGGCAATGCCAAGTTTTTATTTTTTTAACATCAGTATTGTATGAAACATTTGTGAGTTCAAACTTTATCCTGTATATTTTTGTCCTTGAAGATTGAGTTGTTTGCAATTTTGTGTTTTCATTCTCTCAGATGTTAACTAAAGAAATTACTTAAATCCAGATATGTTAGTTTTTATTTTGCTATATGAATATCTGTATTAAATTGTATCCATTAGTTATTTCTAAACTGTGGTGTACAATTTTCAGATGAGATTATTACTATGTTTGAAAATTGAATGTGGGTATTTGCATTTTTTTATATCTAATAAGAAGGAAATCAACTTGGATTAATACTACACCTCAAAATGTTAAAAGGATGTTGTTATGCCTAATACTGCCCTGATGACACTATTTCAGCTCATTTATGTAAATGTAGACTGATACAGGCTTTATTAATGAGATGCTGAATTTTTTCATAGAAAACTTTCATTGTGTACATGGACTTTCTTATTTTGTAACAGGCTGAAATGGCCCTACTGATGATGGATGATGAGGATGACACTAGAAAACATTTTAATTATAAAAAGATTGTGGAACAACAGAATTTGAGCAAGAAGAAAAAGAAACTTCTTATGAAAAAGAAAGAATTAATAGAAGATGACTTCCAGGTAATTGTGTACTCCTTGATTTTGTGACTGGAGGAGCAGTTCCAGGAATCTCATGTGTTGGAACTCTGGCCAGGTCCTGGCCGGTGCAGCATAAGAACGACTTCATCAGAAAAGCAAATATCTTCTTTATTTCATGCATATTTCATGCAAAGCAAACAGGACAAAGAGATCTCTAAAAGAGATCCAGCTGCTCTCTGACCTGGCTGCTTCTTCAGCCGTGGTCTGGAGCAGAGAGAGAGGAGAGCTGAGCAAAGTACAGCTACAATTGGCTATTCTGTGATCACTTCTTTCACATCACTGCTTAGTTACAGAGAATTCCGTTAGAATAACAGAAGTAACAAACACTCTCTGTGAGATATGTGTTTCCAAAACGTCTCAAACAGTTTACAAACTTTCTTGAGGTTTCTCACCCTGACCATGAGAAAGTTCTGCTTCTCAGAGTCAGGGTTGATTACTGAAAAGTTCCCTCTGACTAAACTGTCAGTGTCCACACTCACGAGCTGTGACTTCTGAAGCATTTTATTGGGCTTAAAAGCTTTGCCATCATGGGAAAAGTTTACCTAAAATAAATGCTTCTTTTCTCCCTTCAGGTGAATGTTGCTGATACAAGATTCCAAGCCATGTTTACTTCTCCCCTGTTTAATTTGGATCCTTCAGATCCAAACTTCAAGAAGACAAAAGCAGTAGAAAAGATCCTGGAAGAGAAAGCTCGCCGAAGAGAAGAGAAGGAGCAAGATCTTAAGGAGGCAAACAATGGCCTGGACAACAAGATGGCAAAGAAAGGAGAGGTTGCTAAGAAAGCCATAGATCCTGCCCTGTCAATGCTAATAAAGTCTGTCAAAAATAAAACCGAAGAGTTTCAGGCAAGGAAAAAGCAGAAATTCAAATAACTGAACTTTGTTTTTCTCGGACTTTACTTTACTCTCAGCCCTTCTAACTGGAGACACCACCAGTAAATTTACTGCAGCCTGCTCTGAAACCTGTTCACTTAAAACGTCCTGAAAAGTCATTTAACTATATTGGTGAATTTTGAAGTGTTTGGAGTAATAACCACTCTTTCCTTCTGCCACAACAAATATTGGTTTGCACCTATGTAAGGAAATTATGGTTTTAGGGTAGTTTGTTTTGTATCACGTCATCTCTTAAAAATAATAGAAGTGCTGAAAATGGCTACAAAAATCATAATTATGGTTTTATTTATAAAGAATAAAAACAGTTCTGCAGAGGTTTATTGCTGAGACTAAGTGATCTTAAAGTTTTTGATTCCACAGAAGTCTGTATACATACCTGTCTTGATAAAGAAGGTAATGATATAACTACAAATTGAAGCAATTTTATATAAAAGTCTTTTGTAGATTTTTAAAAGATTGTACAAACACTTTATTAATTTCTCCTTTAAATATATGAAGGTAATAGAAATTAAGTAATGGAAATCTTGCCATTTAAAAGTGTTTCATTAACATACTTTGGAAATAAATAGTTTAAATTGGCCCAAAATAGTTTTGAGTACTAGCTGTGTTTTTTTCTTTCATACCTAAATGTAATTACATCAAAATTAAACTTTTTGCTATTGTTATTACATTTCTATGAATATGATGCTTCAGGCAAAGTCTTCCAGCATTGCAACTGTTAAAAAAAAAAGGGAGTGGGGGAGGGGAGTTAAAAATCAAAGGCAGATCTAGATGATACAATTATAGAAACTGTGTTGTTTGGCCATGTTAGCATTGGTGATGAAGGTATCAAAGGTGCCAGGAGAATACAGTAAGTAGAAAATTATCACTTTTCCCTGGAGTTTGGCCATTAATCTGTTTTAAGGTTTGGTGTGGGTTGGGGTGTTGGGAGTTTTTTAAAGGTTTGTTGTATCAGTCCTCATGGAAATACAACATTGCGTTACAAGGAAGAATGAAAACTCCAGAAACAGGGAGCTGAAAGGTAATTTTCCATTTTAAAAACATAATTTTTAATTTCTAAGATGTTCTACTAATTTAAACAAAGACTTCTAGGAAAACAGAGGTTAAAATGACAGGTAATCAAATCTAGTGTTTATATCAAGTAAATTTATCTCAACATGTAAAGGAGATAAGAGACCTGGATTAGCACATGGGAGGCTGTAGAGTGGCCTAAACAGCCAAAGGTATTGAGGAACATAATATGCAAATACAGGTAGAGATGGATTTTACAGGAATGCTTTGCAATGATGTGCCTGTGAAGTACTTGGAGACCTTGAATGTTTTAAATATAATTACTCTTCATAAACATTTAAACATCCTCAGAGTTACTTTGTTTTAATACTGGGTCCATAGGGAGTCTCCTGTAACTTTGTTTAGTAATGTGTATGTAAAATAAATTTGTTGGGGAACAAAAGGCAACAACAAACAGCACTGTCTCTTGAATCCTCTAACCCTGCTGAGTTCTGTGTTATCAGTACTTTTGAGCTTGGCACTTTTATAATATCACTGGAAATTGATGTGGAATTGGTGGATCTCTGCTCCTCCAAAATGCCCAGATATGCTGAGTGACTCCAACAGAACTTCTGTACCACTGCAATGCCTCTGTCCTTGGCACTAACTTTACTGGAGGAGTCATTTGAAAAATCTGGTTGTAAAATTAAAAAGTCATAAATTGTGACTTCTTATTGAAATTAGATGGTAGAAATGATGTTGTGACTTCACATGTATGTATGCTGGCTACTTTCTCCTGTTTGTTAGGAAGCCTGGTCTCTACTTGGATGTCACAGCAAGACAAAATGCATGGAAAGATGAAGGCAGACTTCACAATGATTTTAATTATTGGTTGAAATAATAATTTTGTTGTATAGTAACACTATACAGTATTGAGTATCCTGTAAATGCTTAATGTATGATCATTTTATGTAATCAGATGTTTTGTTGCTGGTCTTGTTCTCAATTTACCATGCTGAAGGGACATCTTAGCTGGGAAGAACTGGAGATCTTCAGGATCTGTCCTAGCATGCATCTTAGATGGAATTTTTTTTTGTTTGTTTATAAAATGATTAGCTCTAATACCTCTTCTTCCCCTTAACAAAAGGTTTTAATTGCTAATCAGTATCATCTAATCTCCATGATTGCAGATCAATGTGAGGAAAATCTGACATGCTTTCTGTGTCTCCAGCAGAAGCATATCTTGAAAGTCTGGTAAGAATCTAGAATTCCCTGCAATCCATATCCCAAAACAAATTATGGTTTTGACCATCTCATTCTTTTAAACATGAAGATTGGATCTAGAAGTTCCAACTTCTGAACTTGAAAATATGATTTTACTTTGGACTTTCACTAGATGTCATGTAACCAGCAAAAGTGAAGACAATGAAGTAAAATAACACATTAAAAACTGGGTCTGTTAAAATTGAGACAAATAATTTTTCTAGCAACTTACAGAGGTCTATTATAAAGTAATTTGTCTCCAAGTTGGCAGCCAGCAGAGCTCATGTTGAATGTAAGCCAGGCCTTTAAAGCTCTAATATTACAAGTGGAAATCACAAGAGGGTTTGATTTATTTAAAAACTGAGGAATATCAGACAACAAGGAATGAAGAGCCATGTTTTCAGTCATTCCTTCTATCTAAAAATTAAATGTATTATTTCCAATTAATTGCAAGTTGGCTTTTTGTTCTTTTCATATTTTGATAGTATCCAAAAATAACAGTAAGTTGTGCCATCACATACTTTCTTAGCAAACAAACCAAACAACAAAAATACTGTGGGGTTTTTAAATAGGGCTTTAGAAACTTGCGTTATGTATTATCTGTATTTAAAAGTACCAAAGTAATTAGTTTGCTTTGCATTTGTCTTAAATCACGTTAAATGCCTTAGTCAGGTTTTGTAGCTTTGATAAGAAAAACAACACTGGTACTTCTGATGGCACAGTAATTTTCATTAACTCCTAGAATACTTTAAAGAACTGTTACTTTCTTAATGTAAAAATGGACCTTTTCATGCAGAGGACTGTTACTGCATTCCTGCAGAAGCAAGACAAAGTGGCAGAAAGGTCTATTCTGAAGTTTTCTGTCCTTAACATGCAGCATTATAAACAGGAATATTTTTGTCTGGGTTCTGGATCCATTCTAGATGAATGTCACCTAAGGTCATTACTACTTTCTATCCCTCTCATCACTAACATGTGAGTAATCCCTACTCAGGATTGTTCCAGCTCTGTATTTCAGCTCTGCAGTACTGTTGAGTTTTAAACAGCATTGCTTGTAGCCTCCAGTGAGCCCACTGGCAAACCTTGCTCCTCTCCCATCCTAGACACCTGATACAATGCCTGGTTGCCACATTTTCATGGGTAAATGTTCTGGACTGTGTCCCATGAGCTCCTTGGCACTGCACAAATCCCTTGGTGTTGCATTGAAATCCTGCCCGGTGCACTTAGACCTTTCTCCTTTTGTATTCCTGGGACAAGGAAGGAGGGAAAGGACAGCTGAGGCAGATGGGGTGTGAAGTGACTTCTGACTGGGATCAAAGATGGGCATTGTAAGTGTGAACAGAAAAACCACCCAGTGCAGTCAGCAACGTGTGTGGCTGAACCACTGCTCAAAGGGGCTGGCAGGTTGTCTGTGAAAAATGCAAGTTAACAGAAGCGATTAAGGTTGAAATCAGAACTGTGGAATGCAAAACCCTCAATCAGAAGCTGCTTCCCTTCCTCACTGCCCTGTCTGCTTTTCCCCTTAGGTTAATGCCTGGGTGCTCAAAGAGGGAGTAGATCCATGAACTGGCCCACGAATGTATGCCTTGGGCTCTGGAGGATTTAGGAACATTGGGAGGATTTACTTTTCCTTAGCAGAAGTAATGACTGAGCAGCATCAGCAGGGAGAGAGCCTGAGAAGATGTGCAGTGATGAGAAATGCCTCTCATGTCCTTACAGTTGAAGGGGGGAAAGATGGTCTGTAATTCCTGAACCAAGCTGAAGTTAGACTTTTTTCCCCCCCATATTTCTTGTTTGGTGAATTTTAGAGCTCCCTATCAGGAAACTAAATACCAGTGCCTTGCAACCAAAACCACGTCAGAGTGAAAATCAAGCATAGTACATGTGAAATCAGCTCTGGCGTTTGTTGCAGTTACCTAAACAGATCCTTTTCTTTAAGCTCTGATCTGACATGAAAATACCATGTTAAGGGAAGCAGTCTTCATTATTCTGTATTTTGGTGTCCAAGTGCTCAGCTTTGCAAAATAACTGTTTTGTTAGCAGGGTATTAATTTTCATTTATTTTAATGAAATAAAAGCCACAGCCTTTATGCTCCACAGAAGCTCATCTGTCTCATGGATGGATCATCACCTCAATCCAGAAGAGGAGATTGGGCACTTCAGTGAACATCCCAAGTGTGAGCAGGGAACAATTCTGTGCTCTGTATGCCCTTTGTGGAGGAGTAGAAATGCTTCACAGGGTGGTGGCCATACAGCTACTTGCAACACTTGTGTAGTAAAATCAAAACAGCTGTACCAGACCACACTTAAAAGGAATATAAATCTATCACTTAAGATATCTGCTTTTCTTAAGAGGCCCAAAATTTACTTTTGATAGCAAAGCAAGTTGCCTTGGTAAACAAAGGTGATTTTGTCACAGAATAACTGCCTTGTTTTTCTGTGAGTTACATTTTTTTGAAAGACAGAAGGTACAAAATAACAGAAGAAGGGTAACAGAAGTGAATTTAGTTGTGTATTAAGATGTAGTTTAAATATTAAAATTCTGTCCTAAGATAAACCTGCGTTGATTTTTGTACTGATCTCAACTTCACCAAAATGTGAATTTGCTGACAGAGCTCATGAGCTTGTCTGAGGGATGAGAATGGATTTTTCTTTCCCTCATTTTGTATCTTGAAGATCAGAACTTCCCCAGTAAGAGAATGATTCTGCCAATTATTCTTAAATTATAGTGAACTTAGGAATCCTGAAGTCTCTCCGTTGCAATGGGATCAGTATCACAGAATTTGAAGAGTAGGATGCTGTGAAGACTGCCCGACGGAAATTGTATCATACCCTGAGTGCAATAAACCAGTTTGGGTTTGGACTAAATCATTGGCCATGGAGAGCTGCAGAGAGAAACCACGCAGGTCAAAATCCATAACAATACTGAGCTGATCTAACAAGTGAGAAAGCCTAGTTCAGGAGTTACTTAGTCGCCAACTTGACCCATTTTGCCAAAATATGTATTTTTAAATTGTCATATTTAAACCTTTACCATACTTTGTGGGCACGAAGAAAAATGTTCTCTGATTTTGAAAACCATTTTTCTGCGAGTCTTGGCTTCCCAATTTCCTGTAGCTGTCACTGGGAGCTGACTGTCCTACCCAGTATGTACCCAGCACGCATTTACCTCACTCTTCAAGGAATAAAGACAAAACCTTGCAGGGATTTACTACTTGTGGTTATTTTGGCAACAAGTGATGACCGCATTTTTGAAGTTGCATTTCTCAAAAGTCCCGTGTCTTATGATTTGGCCTCCCTGAAAAGCTGGCTGACAGATCGCAATCACACCGAGTCAGAGCTTTCTGAGCTGCAATGGAATGAGCGTTGGAAATAATCGCGTGTGGGTGTTGAGCAGCTGGGAGCATGTGGAATGCTAAATAGACAGGTCCAGGATGCTAGAGTATTTTCCTCATCTGAAGTAGCTCATTATCTGGAAAAAACATTATTTTACTGGCTGGAAGTCAAAGAAGGGGCCTCTTCATATGGAGAGGAAGCAACAAGCATGCCTGGAGAAGACTGCAGGCTTATTTATGCTACCTGCAAGGATCAGCCAGTCTTTCAGGGGGATTGATGAGGTGGTGTTTGAGTGGATTGATTCCAGCCTTCAGCTGCTATTCTCTTCTTGCATGCAAACATCCAGATAAGAGTTCCTGTTTGTATTTATTGGTGCATTCAGCTTCTTTTTCTGTTGACTGTAGAGGTGAGTTGCAAAACTGGAATGGTTGATATAGGACTGTATTTCTATGTGCTTGCCTTTTTCTTCCCTCTCTTTTCCTCGTGGCCATTTCCCAGACAAATCCTTCATTAAAGCATTAAAGTTGTCTTGAATTGATTGTTTAAGGATGCCCTCTCACCTGGGTTAAAAGAGATAGAAAAGGGATGTGAGTCTTCTCTTCTACTGCCCTTTCCCAGCACCTCTGGGAAAGGTGTCTGAAAGCACTGAAACCTCCCAAATCAAAGGTTCAGGTATTTCTTGCCTGGAACATGTTTTGTAAAACCTCACTGAAGTCTAAGGACTTCAATAGCCACTTTCATCCAGAATAAATTAAAGAAGCAGATAAGCTCTTTATCATATTAGGAAGTAAAGCCAGTAGAGTGTGCTTCAAAAGACAAAGCGCAAGAAGAAATCTAAAATAATCAACAAGAAATAGAACAAAAAACCCCACAGGCTTTAAAACACAGCTGGAATCTTTGTAAAAGGAATAAAGAAAAACTTTCACTTCAAACCTGGATGCTGAGAAATGATTTACAGAATGAGATCACCTTTATATTGGAGTAGCAACACAAATTTACAGAGCAGTAAGGACTAGAAAATAGGAAAAGAACCCCAAGAAATACTTGGCCAGTTTGAAAACTGTCACTGGCAGCAGAAGACAAGTTAAGTACAGGCATCAAAAAACAAGTGAAAGCAGACATTTGGATTTGAAATCCAGTTCTGGAAAATGGTATAGGACCAAACACTGACAAGGCTTTAGCTTCCCCCATAAAGAATGAAGGGCTCTGAGGTGACAATATCCATCAGTGTCCTACAGCCCTACCTTTGGAATTTGAACCTGTCACCAACTTCAAGGAGATTAAACAGTCAGGTCAAGTCAAAATATGTGTAGCTGAGAGTCAGACACATGTTGTGCTGCCTCTTTTTTAGCCACACACACAACAGCTGGACAGAGGAAGGGAAAATGGGAGGCAGAAGGTGCATAGGACCTTACACAGGACAGAGAGGTGAATGAAAAAGGTCAAATCAAAGCTGCCTTGGTGGTGCCCAATGCTTGTGCATCGAAGAAGGGATGCAGCCAAAGGGCAAGTGTGTTGCAACCCTTCTACAACTCCCTCCTTCTCCCTCAAATCAGTCTGCCCTCACTCAAATGTACCTATTGACATCTGAGAGGCAAAAAAAGTACTTTGAGGAATCTCCTTGGTTCACTTCAGCACTGTCAAGAATAACAAGGGCTTTCAAAAAAAAACAAAAAAAAATTTGGCAACAAAGCAACTCGCAACTGGGATTTGGACCTCAGGTTAAAATCAGTGAAAGAAGGCCAACGATTTTCTGAGGGTTTGTGGACTGCATGTTATTTCCTTGTAGTTTTGTCCAACAGAATAGGAAGCACCTGGTAATGTGGAAGACAAAAGCTGCTCTCCAAAAGCCACATAGTTTAGTGTGCCAAAAATTTGTGTTGAAAAAGACTTGCATTTGTTCCTGACATATTTTGCATTGTTAAAAAAATGTAAGGCTGGTCTTTGAAAATAAGTCAATAACACAAAAGTGGAAGCACATTTTTATTGGGAAAAAAAAGCCATAGAAAGGGTTTCTGTGTATTAGCCAGGGCAGGAAGGAGCCGCCTGATTTCCTGGGGGAGATCCTATGTAGGACTATTAGGATGTGGTGGAGATGGAATAAAATCTGGGGGTTAAAAAGTTAGTTTCCAGATGTCCTTATCCACAGCAGGGGGGTTTGGACTAGAAGTTCTGTAAGGTCCTGTGAAACCCAGGCCATTCTATGATTCTGTGATTTTTTTTTTTGGTTCTTGCCAGTTCAGTGCAAGTTCCTGTTAATGTCTAATACACAATATAACCTGTGTTCACCACAAACGTGAAAGCAAATGGCATTCTCTTGATGATGGCAAGAAGTGTAAGCAATCTGTTACTAGTTACTATTTGCTACGAAATAGATTTTGGCTAGTGAATGAAACTGGCGGTATAGGAAGTCATGTAGTAAGCGCTGCAGAAACATAATTTGTCAAAATTCCGTTTAAAAGCGGAAGTTTGGCGGGCGAGCTCCCGCCGGCTGTCGGCGGGCACCGAAGGCTTCTGCCCACGGGCAGCCCACGGCCCTGAGGGCAGCGCCGAGGGGAGGCCGCGCGCAGGCTCCCCGCGTGACGTCACGGACCGCTCCGGGTGACGTCACGGGCCAGGCGGCGGGAGGAGGAGGCGGCGCCGCGGGGCCCCTCGGTGTGCCCGGAGCAGGCCTCCCTGTAAAACCTGAGCCCGCCTGGAGCAAACCATGCTGCTGGTGCTGAGACACAGACATAGACATCGGCCTGTCCGCCCTGCGCTCCGCTCGCTCCACGGCCGCTCCCTGAGGGGCTTCGGGCCCTGCGGGATCCCCCTGGCGGGAGGGGGCTGCGAGCGGCTGAGCGGCCCCTGCTGCCTCGGCGTGACCCTCGAGTGTGTTTGTCTTTCTCCCACCGCCTGCTTAGCATTCAGAGTTACTTTTGCAGTGCAGTCAGAGCTTTGGGCGCTTTCCATGAGACCAGGTTGCTCAGAGCTCCATTCAGCCTGGACTTGAATGCTTCCAGGGATGGGGCATCCGCAACTTCTCTGGGCAACCTGTGCCAGTGCCTCACCACCCTCACAGCTAGAAACTTCCTCCTAATACCTAATCTGAACCTACACTCT
Organism: Vireo altiloquus; assembly: GCA_013396875.1. Taxonomy (NCBI): domain Eukaryota; kingdom Metazoa; phylum Chordata; class Aves; order Passeriformes; family Vireonidae; genus Vireo; species Vireo altiloquus. The sequence goes on from VZRF01015768.1 coordinate 970,117, forward strand.
GTTTGAAGCCGCTCCCCCTTGTCCTGCCACTCCATGCTCTAGTAAATAGTCCCTCTCCATCTTTATTCTAGGCTCCCTTCAGGTGCTGGGAGGCCACAGTTAGGTCACCCCTGAGCCTTCTCTTTACCAGGCTGAGCAACCCCAATTCTCTCAGCCTTCCCTCAAGGAGAGCTGCTCCATCCCTCTGATCATCTTGGTGCCTTCCTCTGGACTCACTCCAGCAGCTCCATGTCCTTCCTGTGCTGCAGACCCCAGCTCTGGATGCAGCACTGGAGGTGGAGTCACACCTGAGTGGGGCAGAGAGGCAGAATCTCCTCCCTCCCCTGCTGCCCACGGGGCTTTGGACGCAGCCCAGAACAGGGTTGGTTTCTGGGCTGCCAGAGCACATTGCCACGTCTTGTCCAGACTCTCATCCACCAGCAAACCCCAACTTTTGTTCATGTTCTTCAGGAGTCACACTATGGTGTATTCCTCCACTGTTTCTGTAGCTATATGGATGTAGAACAGGGAACTGTGTAACAAGGAGGGTCAAGATCAGGACTGATGAAAGTATAACAGCCAGGAAGGGGAACTGATAAATACTAGGAGAAGCCTGAAAGTGAAAGGAGGGGTCCAATGCTATCTTACAAAGTGGAAGCAGCAGTTTCTTAAATGAAATGTAAATAGACATGAAGAATATTTTGAGATGGAAGTGGTTTGACCAAATTGACTTGATGTGGAGGAAGTGTTATGAAAGTACTGAGATAAGTAAACTATATGTAAAAATAAATATATATCTCGACACCCAAATATATGCAAAGCCTAATTAGGATTCTCAGTCTGGAGTTATGCTCCTAGTTAGTGTTTAAGTGGCATCTCTATCTTCATTTTCAAATGCAATGGCAGAGCAAGACAGCATGGTGGGCTGAGACAGCCCCTCAGCTCAGACCCTCTGGCCTCGCCTTGCCATTCCCAGCCTCTGGCTGCCAGGCAACAGCCTTGTGACATCACAGCTGATGCCACCACCTTGCACCCCGCGGGCACTGCTCAGCTCAGCTCGGGCTGAGGGCGAGAGATCGCAGCTCCGCCATGCTCCGCCCGGGGCTCTCCCTGCTCCTGGGGCTCTGCGTGGCCTCGCTGCTCCCCTGCCCCCTCAGAGCTCACAGCTGTCCCACCAGGAGCACGGCCCGGCCGCGTGTGCCAGCCCAGGACGTGCAGCAGCCGGACACTGGCACGGGCAGTGCCAGCCTGTGGTCCGTGCGGGTGCACTGCTGCACCCTCTTAGCCCTGTCCCTGCTGCTCGCCCTGCTTTGCCTTGGATGCAGCCTGCGGAGAAAAGCCGAGAGGCAGCGCAGAGAGGTGAGGGATGGGGACCAGGCAGGTGGGATGGTGCCAGGGAGCTTCAACGTGTAGGGTGAGGAGTGCCAGGCCCTGTGGAGAGGAAAGCCTGGGCGGGCACCGAGGGTCCTCTGCCTCTTCCCCACCCCTGCGCCCGAGCCCAGAGGCAGAGGTGGGGCTCAGCCCCTTCCTCCCAGGAGGGAACAAAGACAGGTTGAGCCACAAGAACAAGACAGAACCTGCCTGAGGTCTTCTCCTGGCAGCCCAGCCAGGCCTCAGCTTCCCCAGGAGAACCCAAGGGGGCTCAGCCCCCTGAGTCCCCTCTGCCCCTTTCACCGTGCTCCATGCCCCGTGTCTCCCAGGAGAAGGCCTGGACACGCTCAGCTTGGCCAAGGACCTGCTGCCTGGCTGACTGCTCCTCCCTCAGTGACGAGGTCATGGGCAGGCAGAAGGAAAACTCTGCCTCCATCCAGAGCCACCTGAGGCACCTGCGCCAACACTGCCTGCCGGGGGACATGCTGCAGAGAGGAAGGAACAGGAAAGCGTGGAAGGACTTAGACGAGGAGGCAGCACTTTTCTCTGACTGAGAAAACAACACCTGCTGGGCAAATGGAGCAATATACTGCAAGATTCCTAATCCAGCTTTTTACTATTATTAAAATTGTTTATTTAGAAAGACAGCTTTTATTAGTAGTGAATGAATTTGTTGTCAAAGAGGTGCCATAGAAATTTAATTTGCAAAAAATTGTAGTTTGGCTGAAGCAGGTGGTTTTCTGGCAGCTTGTCTGCAGAGAATGAATGGTACTCTCCACTGTCACAGGAACCAGTGTAACAGCTACATGCTGGGCTTACTTCTAGGAAAACAAAAGTGAGAAGTTAAAATCTGCTTCATCTAGTGGGATGAGGATAATCTTTTATATAAAAGATATCCTTTCACTTCTCATGGTGGAGCTTGCGCAAGAGATCAAGTGAATTCTGCGAACAGAACAATCTTGTCTTGATCTAATGAAAGCTTTAGAGTTTCAGCTTTAAAAGGCTGAGCTTTGCAAATGAGAATTTGAGGTGTTAGCTAAAATAAATTTACAATATAAGTAAATCCATAAGGACATTTGGACTCATTTCATGGATCTACAAAGAAGAGGAGCAGGGCTGGAAGTGTGGAGGCACTTTGGGAACAGTGGACAGTATGGACTGGGATAATGAAATGTCTCACATATACACAGCTGATATTCCCAGGACTGATGATAGTGACCATCAGAGAAGGTGTCAGGGAAATGGGATTTATATACAGCTGCCCTGATCCTGGGAAGGCAGCTTCAGAAAGCAGTGTATCACCTCTACAAGAAAGTGGACAGAAATAAATAAAAACTTAGTATCTCTAGCAGAACATAATAGTCAAATGCTCATTGAAGCAGAAAGATGTAAAATATCTGATTGTTGCAAGAATTTCCTACCAAGTCTATTATGAAATATATGTATTTTTAATCAGCAAGTTTAGTTTTGATTAGCTATCAGAAGTCACATGTGTAGATATATATGTATCCTGCATATCAGTATCTGTGTATATTATGGATTGTATTATATAGTGCATACTGTGTTAAATAGATGTATAGTGATATTATATATATGTATATTGCATATTAATATATGTATATTGCATACTGGATGATCTATTGATGATATATATCTATATTTCATGTTGATATATAGATGTATTGCATATTGGATTATATGTATGCATATTGGTAGCGTATATTTGCATATTGATATAAACATGAGTATTGATATGGTTATATAGCATATTTATATATTTATACATTGCATATTGCATGCTTTATGTATAATTTATATGTACATTGCATAGATATATAGGTACATTTCATATTGTATGATACGTATATTGATTACAAATCGAAATTATATATATGTATATTGATATATGTGTATTGCCCTGGGGGGGCACGGTAACTCTGAAAAACGAGGTTCACTCCTGGTAAAATTTAAAGAGGTTTAATAAGGGGTTTAATAAAAGGGACAATAGGAGACAGAAATAAAGCAAAGAGTTAATAGGGCCTGGTGCTTGGCATGATGCCAGAGGCACACCTTAGCTAACAAACCTCTTCTGTTAAATGCCCGAGTCTCATACATATTCACAGATTTCTATGCATCATTCAACTATTCATTTTTTGGTGTCTCTTGGGTTTCAAGTCCTCCCTATCCGGTTATCCTGCGTTCCACTTCTGATCAATCGATTCTTCATTCCAGACTCTGAGGGCTGTCGATGTTATCTTCAACCAGATAGTCCAGGAATTTGGGGAATTTCCTTGCTCATCTTTGCTATCCTTAGTTTACTACATAAAGAAACATTCTACGTATGATATAATCCTAAGACATCACACTACTTTTTAAAATGAAATATTTTCATACCACTTCATTTTCTTACATTACAC